>KV875276.1:49750-110296 GCA_001879505.1 Calonectria pseudoreteaudii
ATATAGTTTATCTTTATTCTAAAATTAATTAAAATAATATACTATATCTTATTAATATATACTTTAATTATAAACTATTATAACTTCTTATTATTAGTAATATATAGAGACTTAGTAGGGAGTTCTTTTAATAACTCTAATACCTAATAGTCCTAAATATAAGTTAGTATTAAAGAGTTATAATTCTCTAAAGCTATTTTAGGTACTATTCCTTCTAAATAATACTTCTTTTATTATTTTAATATAAAGGATAAAACTTGTTTTTTTAGTTATTCTTAATAGCTTTATATTATACTTCTATCTTAGCTTAGAAATAAACTTAGTAGTCTTTTGTATTATATAAGTATAGGTTTTTAGGATAGTAGTAATAATACTTAGGTAACTATTTTAGTTAATATTTAATAATAGTAATAGTTCAGTTTTCTTATTTTATTACCTAATAATATTTATAAGTATTATAGTATAAGATATTATAAATAGGGTTATTATCTTTTAATAAGAAGTAATTATTAATAATTTTTTTTAGTTTATAAAAAGAATAATAATAGTAAAAATAATATAATTATAAGATATTTTAATAATCTTAATAATTAGATTAGATATTATAATTATTATTTAATATTTTAATATTTTCTAATTAGTATTTATAAGTTATTATATCTTTTACTTAAAGTATAATAACCTTTATTCTATAAGAAATATTAATCTTTACTTCTAATTATTATTAGTAAATTAGTTTATAAGTAAATAAAGGGAAGTCTTCTATTTTAATTATCCTCTTTAGAAGAGCTAATCTAGCTCAAATATACTTCTCTTTGTTATATTCTAATAGTCTTTATTTCTCCCTATTAAAGGGTTCTTTAGTACTATTATAAGAGTAGGAATAGGTAATAATAGTAAAGACTCTTCCTTTTGTAGCTCTTTTTATTCCTTTTAGTATAGGAGCCTAAGTAATAGTCTTTCTACTGGATATAAGGGACTTTTTATTGTTAATAGATGAATTATCTGATAATAGGGTATTCTGTAGCTTCTATATTTAAGTAATATTTAGCTATTTCTTATTATAGGGTATAAGTTTGAACTTCTAGTTAAAGTCTAGCTTAGAATACCTATAGAAAGTATACTCTAACTTACTATAGTTCTAGTAAGTTATTTTAGAGAAATCTTTTTTCTATATATTTCTTAATTCTATAGAACTTAAATTAGTCTTATAAGAAGTAAGTATAAATTATCTTTATTTTAAACTAATATTAAAATAATTATATTTATTTTTATTATTAATATTAGGATTTAACTTCTTATATTATAAGAATTATCTATTATTAATCTTAATAGTTATATTAATATAATTAATAAGAGTAGTTAGTTAAGTCTCTTTATAAAGTTCTTCTTAGATTATCTTTTTTAATCTATCAAAGAAAAGTAATATAAAGGTATCTTGTCTTTATAATAGCTTAATAGTATATTAGGTGAAGAGAGTACTATAATCGGATATAAAGCTTATTTATTTTAAAATTTGATTTACTATTTAACTTTAGATTTTTTATTAATAATACTAAAAGCTTTTCTTAGCTCTTTTTCTAAGTATATATAATTAGTATAGATTTCTATAGTATAAGAGTTATAATTAGGTTTAGACTTATTATTCTAGTTATCTATTATTAATTAGAACTAGGTTTTAGTATTTCTAGAAAGTCTTTTTATTATATACTTAATTTTTACTTTTTTAAAGTAAAATAAGATTAGGAAATTAAGAAAGTAATCTCTTATTTTAGTAAGGAAGATAGGGAGTTTGTAGGAGTCTTTATTGAATTTGTTAAGAGGTATAGGTCTTAAGATTTCTCCTAGGTCTTTAGTATAAAGAATAAAGGTACTAAAGTCTTATTAGTATTAGAGGGGGGCTTAATTTTATATAGATTGTTTATCTCTTAGTTAGTTATATTCTAATAGTGTTAGCTTTATTTAGTTAGTAAGCTATAGGTTAGCTAATAGAATAGTTAGTATATTAAAGAGTTGTTAAAGTATTTCTTCTATATTTATAAGGTATTAGTTACTTATATTAATATAGTATTAGTTTTCTTTTATATAGTATTAAGATTTAATAGTAAGTTAGTATATAATAACTTAAAGATATTTATTCTTTTATTATAGTATTTTAAGTTATTTATTATCTTTTTTATTAGAGGATTTGATTTTTCTTATATTCTTATTATCTATAAAGACTTTGAAAGTAAAGGTCTCTTTGTCTTTAGGTTAGGAAAGTCTTAATATAGTAAGTTAAGATATTATTATAGTAATATTATTTAAAGTTAATATAGGTAATTCTTTAAATAAGAGTTTTTAATATATAATAATCTATTTCTAAGTTCTATTATTAAAGATAAAAGTAATATAACAGTCTAGTCCCAAGCCCTACTATCAAAGATAAAGGTAGGGCTCAAGGAAGCCTACAACTCAAAGTAAATAATAGAGTCTTATAACCTAAGTAATAGAAGCTACGAAGAGCTACTTCTATAAGCTAGGTAATAAGATTATATTATTCTAACTATCAGGTAGATATTATAAGTTAGACTAAGTATATTAAGTTTAAGTAATATAAGAGATAATAAATAGAGAATATTATATCTAATAATAGGTTAATTAGTTAAGTGAATAATTAAAAGTAACCAAATTATATTAAAAGTTAAGTTATACTCTTAGTAATTATAACTCTTAAAAAGTTTAAATATATAGATTCTATTAGGATAATACTAAAAACAAAAGTAAGAGCTTTTTAAACTTAGTAATTATAGTAATTATAGTAATTACTTTAGTATTAAGTAATAATCACAATCATAACTACTTTAGTTAATAGGTTATATAATATAGATATTTGTAATTAACTCTGTGCTAGTGTTAATAGGCTAGCTTCCAGGTAGGTTAGCTTTAGACTAGATCATAACACAATACTCCTTTCTCAAAGGACTTATCCTTAAAGCTAGTGTTCCTCTATATAGGTTAGTGTATTTTACTTCTTCTCTTCCTTTCTTTATACTAATATTATACCTAGCAAATCTACCCTTCATTATAAGAAGCTTATAGCCACAGTTACTAAAGAGAGTTATCTTAATATACTGTACATTAAGTGCTTTACTAAGGGTTTAATATATATTGTCTAGCCAAGCTATTTTACTAAGTATAGCAAGTACATTTCTTCTAGATATAATTATAATAGAACTTATATCTCTGATACTATTTATATATGAAAAATTCTTCTCTTAAATAGTAGGTTATTTTAGGTACTAATGTTTTTTATAGTAAACTGAGATACTAAAACTCAAAATAAGTTAGAGTAAGTAGAATAGGAAGCTAAGAAAGCTATATTAGAGATATAAGCTAAGTTAAATAAAATAATTACTTGTCTGACTTAGTTGTAGAAGTAGAAGTAATTATTAAAGGAAAAAGGGTTAACTCTCTTTAGTTGTACTTTAGTTAAATTAGAAGAGATAAAACAGGAAGAAGCTATAATTACTATTAGTAGTAAGTTTTTCTCTTTTTATAAAGGAAGTCCTTTAGTTTCTTTGAGTAGTATATAAGATTCTTTAGTAGTTCCTATATTTCTTTATTATATCCTACCCATTTAATATAGTAGTAGATTTTCTTGTTTATTAGACCTTTTTCTAAGATCTTCTCTATAGTATATTCCTCTTATAATTCAATTACTAGCTTAATGTGAGAGCTAGTACTAACTGAAATTATATCTATTATTAGTTTAAGAAAGAAAATATAAAAGATTAGATAAATCTTAATATCTACTAAAAGGTTAAGTTTATAGTTATTTATTAAGATTTTCTTTTTAATAGAGTAAGAGCTAAGATACTTAAAGTTAAGTTTTTTATTTTATTATTTTGTAGTAATATTTTTAGTGGCTAAGAGGACTATGTCTTTCTCTTCAAAAGATAGTCCTTTTATCTATTTAGGGTTATAGTATTTTTTCATTTATATACAAATAAACTCAAGTTTTATCTTTATTTTAGTATATAATTACTTTATCTAATTAGATTATAATATTACTTTAATACTAAGTAGTCTATCTCTTTTAGTATAGAATATATTAAGAGTAAAATTAAAGTTAGTAAATATAAAGGTAGTTTTAATATTTGCTTAGTATAATATATTAAGGGCTAGCTAAGTAATAGGAAGCTTCTTAACTTAGTTGGTTTGCTTATAATTGATATAACACTGTAAATAGTATTTAATCTCCTAGTTCTATCTCTCTATCTATCCATCGACCTAAAGTCAAAAAACAATAGTTAACTTGTAATATAGCCCTATCAAAGCTATTAATCCTTGCTAGAATTTAAATATAAATAACTATCTATAGTCAGAGATAATCTCTTCTGGAAGCTTATAAGTTACAATAATATATCTAAAGAAGAAATATATAAACTGTTCTTTATTTGTCACCTTTTTATAAGAAATATAGTAAGTAAATTTAGTAAAATAATTAATAATAATGAAAATAGTGTTATAGTACTCACTAGTAGTAGGATCTATTGATAGTAGTAAATCAGTGATAAAGTCTATAGTGACTAACTCTTATAATCTTAAAGTGATTGGAATAGGTTATAGTTCACTATATAGTTTATATTATAGTGATTTTATCTATTAATAAAGTAAGTATTATTTAATAATAGTTTCTATTTTTTTCTTTATATAATTAAAAGAAAATATCTATTTAACTTATTTAAAAGTTTTATTAATTCCTTTATATCTATTTAAAAGATATTTATAGATCTCTCTAATTAAATTATCTTATAATTTATCTGAAACTTATAATCATAATATTTACTTATCTTTAGAGAGTAACTTATTATACTTTTTAATTTACTAGAGTAGTAGATTTTTTTATTTTACTAAATATATATCTTTGAAGGTATTATTTCTTTCTTAAGATAATAAAATATTAAAGAGTAACTCTTTAGAGATAGTTTTAGGAGATTGTAATTGTTTGAGCTCCTATTGTTATAGGTTATAATTCCTTGAGATTACTCTAGCTCTTTTCTTTTACTGAAAGCTATATCTAAAAGTAATATAATTTACTATTCTTTATTTTCTTTAGATAGTAGTAATAACCTTCTTAGTCTTGATTATTATTTTACTAATAAATACTTATTTTAGGTAGCTTTTAGGGGTAAACTATAGTAACTTTTCTATAGTAATTACCTTGTTATTTTAGTAGTTAGTATATTAACTGATAATATTAGCTTAGGTGTTTTTAGTTCTTTTGATATATATAATATAGTAGTTAAATTTAGACAAGTATTCAGTATATCATAACTACTGTTTACTTAGCTTCTAAGTAGTAGTAAAGTAAGCGATATTCTTATAATTAGTAAATATTATAATTTTATGTTAATTTCTAAGGAGATATTACTAGAATTCTTTGAAAGTATTAATAATAGCTAAGAATTCTTTATTATAAATAAAATAGTTAAGTTTAGTACTATATAGTTTATATAAGTAAAATATAATAGAATATAATTTCCTATTATTGTCTTTTTGTTTGATCTAAGCTCTTAGAGTAAAGTCTAAAGAGTTTATTTCTAATTCGATAAGCTAGTTAAAGTTGAACATTATAAACATAGGCTTAGTAATAATTATATCTTTTAATTAATCAAAGGCTTTTTATGTTTTTGATCCCTAAATAAATAGTATCCCTTTCTTTATAAAGGTAGTAAGAAGTGTAGCTATCTACCTAAAGTTCTTAATGAACTTGTGGTAGTAATTAGTAAATCTAAAGAAAGATTGTATTTTCTTAAGATTAGTAGGCGGTTTTTAGTCTTTAACTATAATAATCTTCTTTAGGTCTATTCGGATCTTATTATATAAGATAATATGTCCTAGAAATTCTACTTTAGTAGTATAGAAAACACTCTTTTCTGGTTTAATTAATAGATTAATATCTTAAAGTATTTTTAAAACCTGATAGATGTATTGCTTGTATTTTTCTTTATTCTTAGAAAAGATAAGTATATTATCTAGGTAGTAGATAACAGAAATGTCTAAGTATTTATATAATATATTATTAATTATTTGCTAGAATAATATAAGTGTATTGGTGAGTCTAAAAGGTATTACTAAATACTTAAATAGTTTAAATTTTATTCTAAAAGTAGTCTTCTATTTGTTTTCTTTCTTAATTTATATTAAGTTATAGACTTTCTTTAGATCGAGTGTAGTAAATACCTTTATTTTATATAGTCTATCCTTTATTTTGTTGATAAAAGGTAAGAGTATATAGTTTTTGATAGTAATATTATTAAGCTATTAGTAGTCTATATAAAGATAAAGTTTTTTGTTTTTTTTTAGAATAAATATTACTAGGTATTTAGTTTTAGAGTTAGAGATTTATATATATCCTTTTTATAATATATCTTTGATATATTCTTTTAGTATATTAAGTTTTACTTAGTTAAGATTATAAATTAGGAAGAAATAGGTATTTGTTTTATCTTTTAGTATAATTTTATAGTTTTAATGATTAGGCTTAGAGAGTCTTATTGTAAGTTCTTTAGTGAATAATTGTTTGTAAATATAGTACTGTTTAAGTATACTCTTTAGATAATTGTTAGTAGGATCTTCTTTTATTTTCTTAAGGTTTTAATTGAGCTATTGGAATTGTATACAGAGATAGGTAATTATTTTCTATTATTATTTCTTTTGACTAGTTTTATACTTATACTGTGTTCTTTTAGGTAGTAAAGTATCTATTATATTATTATATAAACTTTCTATATAGTTAGTGCTAGAGGTGTGAGATCTTAAATTATTATTTATATTATTGGCTATATTATACTTAGAGAGTACTTATACTTGGCTAGTATATTAGTTAATATGTGGATTATAATAGTATAACTATAGATATTTTAGGACTAGATTGTGTATTTCTGTGTTAATAATATTAAAAGAAATACCTTAATTCTTTTTGTTGATAAAGACCTTAAAGTGATTAATCTTGTAGTTGATAACTCTATTATTATAGTTAAATATAATACCTTTTAGATTAGAGATAGTATAAGGATTTACTTTATCCCTCTATAGGATCTTAAGTAAGTTTATAAGCTTTAGATATATATAGTTTATTTCTACTCTAGAATTGATTAAGGTAATATACTATATCCTATTAATATATATTTTAATTATAAGCTATTATAGTTTCTTACTATTAGTAATATATAGAGACTTAGTAGAAAGTTCTTTTGGTAATTTTAATACCTAATAGTCCTAAATATAAGTCAGTATTAGAGAGTTATAATTCTTTAAAACTATTTTAGGTACTATTCTTTCTAGGTAATACCTCTCTTATTACTCTAATATAGAAGGTAAAGCTCGTTTTTTCAGCTACTCTTAGTAGTTTTATATTATACTTTTATCTTAATTTAGAAGTAAATTTAGTAGTCTTTTGTATTATATAAGTATAAGTTTTTAGGATAGTAATAGTAATATTTAGGTAATTATCTTAGTTAGTATTTGATAATAGTAATAATTTAGTCTTTTTATCTTATTATTTGATAGTATTTATAAATATTATAGTATAAGATATTATAAATAGGGTTATTATTTTATAATAAGAAATAATTATTAATAATCTTTTCTAGCTTATAAAAAGAGTAATAATAGTAAAAATAGTATAGTTATAGGATATTCTAATAATCTTAGTAATTAGGTTAAGTACTATAATTATTATCTAATACCTTAATACTTTTTAATTAGTATTTATAAGTTATTATATCCTTTACTTAAAGTATAGTGATTTTTATTTTATAAAGAATATTAGTCTTTATTTTTAGCTATTATTAGTAGATTAGTTTATAAGTAAATAAAAAGAGGTTTTTTATTTTAACTGTCCTCTTTAGAGAGGCTAATCTAGCTCGAATATGCCTCTCTTTATTATATTCTGATAGTCTTTATTTCTTTCTATTAAAAGGTTCTTTAGTATTGCTGTGAGAGTAGGAATAGGTAATAATAGTAAGGATTCTTTCTTCTATAGCTCTTTTTATTTTTTCTAGTACAGGGGCTTAAGTGATAGTCTTCTTACTAGATATAGGGGACTTTTTACTATTAATAAATAAACTATTTAATAGTAAGGTATTCTATAGTTTTTATACTTAAATAGTATTTAGTTATTTCCTATTATAGGGTATAAGCTTGAACTTCTAGTTAGAATCTAGTTTAGAATACTTATAGAAAGTATACCCTAGTTTATTATAGTTCTAGTAAGTTATCTTAGAGAAATCTTTTCTCTATATACCTTTTAATTTTATAGAGCTTAAATTAATCTTATAAGAGGTAGGTATAGATTATCTTTACTCTGAACTAGTATTAGAGTAATTATATTTATTCTTATTATTAGTATTAAGGTTTAACCTCTTATATTATAAGAATTATCTATTATTAATCTTAATAGCTATGTTAATATAATTAATAAGAGTAGTTAGTTAAGTCTTTTTATAGAGTTCTTCTTAGACTATCTTCTTTAGCTTATTAAAGAAGAGTAATATAAAAATATCTTATTTTTATAATAGTTTAATAGTATATTAGGTGAAAAGAGTACTATAATTAGATATAGAGTCTATTTACTTTAAAACCTTAATTTATTATTTAGTTTTAGATTTCTTATTAATAATATTAAAAGCTTTTCTTAGTTTTTTTTTTAAGTATATATAATTAGTATAGATTTCTATAATATAAAGGTTATAATTAAGTTTAGACTTATTATTCTAATTATTTATTATTAGTCAGAATTAAATTTTAGTATTTCTAGAGAGTCTTTTTACTATATACTTGACTTTTACTTCTTCAGAGTAAAATAAAATTAGAAAGTCAAGGAAATAATCTCTTATTTTAGTAAAGAAGATAGAGAGTTTGTGAGAGTCTTTACTAAACTTGTTAGGGGGTGTAAGTTTTAAGATTTCTCTTGAGTTTTTAGTATAAAGAATAAAGGTACTAGAGTCTTATTAGTGCTAGAGAAGGGCTTGATTTTGTGTAGGCTGTTTATCTCTTAGTTAGTTATATTCTAGTAGTATTAGCCCTATTTAGCTAGTAGGTTATAGGTTAGTTAGTAGAATAATTAATATATTAAAGAGTTATTGAAATATCTTTTCTATATCTATAAGGTATTAGTTGCTTATATTAATATAATATTAGTTTTCTTTTATATAATATTAAGATTTAATAGTAAGCTAGTATATAGTGACTTAAAGATATCTATTTTCCTGTTATAGTACTTTGAGTTATTTATTATCTCTTTTATTAGAAGATTTAATTTTTTTTATATTTTTATTATTTATAGAGACTTTGAAAGTAGAGGTCTTTTTACTTTTAAGCTAGAAAAGTCTTAATATAGTAGGTTAGGATATTATTATAGTAATATTACTTAGGGTTAATATAGGTAATCTTTTAAATAAGAGCTTTTAATATATAATAATCTATTCTTAAGTTTTACTATTAAAGATAAAGGTAAAGCTTAGAAAAGCTTATAGCTTAAGGTAAATAATAAGGTCTTATAACCTAGGCAATAGAAACTATAAGAGGTTGTTTCTATAAGCTAGGTGATAAGATTATATTATTTTAATTATTAGGTAGATATTATAGGTTAGACTAGGTATATTAGGTTCAAGTAATATAAGAGATAATAAATAAAGAATATTATATTTAGTAATAGATTAATTAATTAAGTAAATAATTAAAAGTAATTAAATTATATTAAAAGCTAAATTATACTCTTAGTAATTATAACTCTTAAAGGATTTAAATATATAGATTCTATTAGAATAATATTAAGAGTAAAAGTAAGAGTTTTTTAGATTTAGTGATTACAGTGATTACAGTAATCACTTTGGTATTGAGTAGTAATTATAATCACAGTTACTTTAGTTAGTAGGTCATATAATATGGATATCTATAGCTAACCCTGTGCCAGTACTAGCAGGCTGGCTTCTAGGTAGGTTAGCCTTAGACTAGATTGTAATAAGTAAAGCTTAGAGAAGTTTATAGTTTAAAGTAAATAATAGAGTTTTATAGTCTAGGTAATAGAAGTTATAAGAGGTTACTTTTATAAACTAGATAATAAGATTATATTATTCTAATTATTAGATTTATATTATAGAGTAAATTAAATATATTAGGTTTAAATAATATAAAAAGTAATAAATAAGAGAATATTATATTTAATAATAAATTAATTAATTAAATAAATAATTAAAAATAACTAAATTATATTAAAAACTAAGTTAAATCTTAATAATTATAACTCTTATAACTTATATAGAAGAAAAGTTCTTTAGAGTTCTTATAGAACTTAGATTAATTTACTCTAAAAACTAATATTTTTCTAAGAGTATATTACTTTTTATAGAGTATTACTCTAAGTAGGGCAGTAGTCTAGCTATTCTATTAGTGTAGAGTATAGTATAGTTATTACTAACTCTTGGGCTATCTAAGCTTCTACTAGTGGTCGCCGGGCGAGCTGGACCTAGGTCGTAATAGTATATGTATATAGACCCTATTAATTGAAAATTTTTTATAAATATATATACCTATATTATAGATATATATAGTAGGGCGCTAGTCTATATATTAATAATTACAAATGCTTACACCCCAGTGTCTACGTAGGAAAAAAATGGTTAGTTTGGGTTTTGACCGAACTTGAGCTATGGTCTTCTGTACAGCGCCCAATCGCTCCCGCCAGCCCATTGTCGGACCCACTCACATGGATGGAAGCGAAAGAGCGGCAGACTTGACATGGGAACCCGCACATATGGGAGAACTCAACGGGACTATTTTATTTGACTAGTGGAATAAGCTTAAATTGCTGTCCACTTACGTAATTGCTATTTCGTATCTATATTGCATCTCGTTCTCTTTTCCCTTGTTATTCTACCTCGTGATTGGGGTGGCTTCGGTGATCAACGCCGATTTGTGAGAGGAGCCCCACAACGGAACAGATAGCTTCGCTGCCTCGTCTTAGTCCATGACGTGGTGCCAACCACAGCTGTGCGATGTGGACAATAGATATAATAAGCAATTGGGCAGCCTATTGGGCCTCACTCGCTACAGTTTTGCACCTACGCCTTGTCAGGTCGCAACTCAACTACTCCCGTCTGCCAACCTGGTTCTATTCAGTTCAGGAAACATCCGTTTCAACCCCTTCACCTGTCACTCTTTATCAACAATCACTTCAGCATAAGACAGACCCAAATCATGCGTCTAATAAACACTAACACGTTTGAGATCGAATGGACGGCATATGGTCAGACTCAGAGCTACGCCATTCTGTCTCATAGATGGGGTAAATACGAGCTTACCTTGCAAGACATGGAAAATCGCATTTGGGAAAACGAAACTTTCGATCAAGACGAGTCGAAAAAGGGGGCATTCGAGAGAGTGAAACAATGCTGCACTCGAGCCCAAACTAATGGATTCACGCACATTTGGATGGACACGTGCTGCATCGACAAGACCAGCAGCGCCGAGTTATCAGAAGCAATCAACTCTATGTACCTTTGGTATAGTCAAGCCGATAGATGTTACGCATACCTTGCCGATGTTCCCTCAAAAGCTTCCATTGAGGGAAGCGAATGGTTTACCAGGGGATGGACTCTACAGGAACTGCTCGCCCCATCCGAGGTTCACTTTCTAGACGAGAACTGGAACCAGCTGGGGACAAAGGAAAGTCTGCAGAAGATATTATCCGACCGCACTGGGATACCTCTTGGTATTATCTCGGGTGATGATAGCCTCGAAAAGGCCAGTATCGCGCAAAGAATGTCCTGGGCTGCAACACGATATACAACAAGAGTTGAAGATCGCGCCTACTGCTTAATGGGTATATTTGGAATAAATATGCCATTGGTATATGGAGAGGGAGAAAGAGCCTTCATTCGACTTCAGGAGGAGATCATGAAAGTATCAGATGACCAAAGCCTGTTTGCATGGAGATCTGTTGAGAATAGCAGTGGACTATTAGCAACTTCTCCTGCTGCATTCATAAACTCCAGCAACATCATCCAGTTCAATCCCTTGAATACTCCTACTAGCTCTCTGGTAGTTGACAGTAGAGGAGTTCACTTACAAGTTCGATTCATAGGATGGGGTCCTGGAGGTCTGGGTCTCGCTGTTCTTAACTGCAAGGAGCGAGACGGAGATGACCCGATAGCCATATATGTGCGAGACTTGTCATTAACAATGGTCGAATTTGAGAGAGTCCGGAGCGAGAGTTTTCAGCGCCTATATCTGAGAAAGTTCACACGCTCTCACTATCCGTCAAGAAGTATATGTATCCGAACAGGACGCATCCATATCAAACCATCAAAACATCGCGAGAAATGCGATACGACAGTGCAACAGGAGACCTCAGATGAAATCATCAAATCCGATAGTTTCATGCATCCAACGGAACTATTACGTGCAGCGCAAACTGGAAACAAGCATCATGTCTGGTTGCTACTGACCCGAACTGATGTCAATATCAACATGAAGGACGAGAAGGGATTGACGGCATTGTGGCATGCAGTCCTTGGAAGCCATGAAGCAGTTATCAAAATTTTATTGGCTCAAAGCGAATCTCAACCGGACTCTAAGGATGTGGACGGCAGAAGCATGCTATCTTGGGCAGCAGAAATCGGAAATTACGCCGTAGTTACTTTGCTGATCAATTCAGACAAGGTCAATGTTAACTCGGCGGATAAAAAAAACAAGACCACACCTTTGTGGAAGGCTATTCAGCACGGAAATGAGGCTGTCGTTAAGCTACTACTCGAAAAGGGCGCCAACATTGAAGCGACAGACCAACATAATCGGACGCCACTGTGCTGGGCCGCTGAAAAGGGGCATGAAAAGACTGTGAAACTACTGCTCGAAAATGGTGCCAATATTGAACCAAGAAGCCAATATTATAGGACGCCGCTGGGCTGGGCCGCTGATAAAAGGCACGAAAAGACAGTCAAACTCCTACTCGAAAAAGGCGCCAATGTTGAAGCCAAAGACCGATATGGTATGACGCCGCTGTGGTCGGCCCTCTTGAAAAAGAACGAGCCCGTCGTCGAATTGCTCCTCAACCACGGCGTCGACGTTGAGATGAAAAACACGTGCGGCGAGACGCCACTATCCTGGGCCGCCGAAGAAGGATCCGAGAC
Source organism: Calonectria pseudoreteaudii (assembly GCA_001879505.1). Taxonomy (NCBI): domain Eukaryota; kingdom Fungi; phylum Ascomycota; class Sordariomycetes; order Hypocreales; family Nectriaceae; genus Calonectria; species Calonectria pseudoreteaudii. The sequence goes on from KV875276.1 coordinate 62,932, forward strand.
TATGGTTAGGCTGCTGCTTGAAAAGGGTGCCAACGTCGAAGCTGACGCTATCGAAACGCCGCTGTGGTGCGCCGCTCAACTGGGGCACGCGGCAGTCGTCAAGATGCTTCTCGACAAGGGAGCCAACGCAGAAACGCACCCCATCACTTCATCCACGCCGCTTTGGCTCGCGATCGAGGAAGGGCACGAGGAGGTTGTCAGGGTGTTGCTTGACTATGGCGCCGACTTTGAAACGGTGGATCGCCACAGTCGTCGAGCACCAGCAATGCTGGCCTCAGAGAAAGGGAACGAAACGATCATCAACCTGCTACTCAGCAAGGGAGCTATCTTCGAGGTGGCGGATGCAGGAACCGATCGAACATCACGATGGCGGAATGTAAGAAGGAAGTTTAAGAACATTACTCAGAGGCGCCAGCCTGGTCCCGCGCAACAGAAATAGGATTGATGCGAAAGTCAAGCACTATTTTTAAGCATTCCCTGGATTTATTCACAAAACATTACAATCAATCATCAACAATTCTTTCGCCACAGATCAGTTGCTTACGGAACAGCGCCGAGGTATTGGTGGATTAGGTGGCGGCGGGCGGTTGTGGGCCGCTACCCTAGATGTGTTACCACCAGGTAGGGCAAAACGGGCAATTTTTTTAACATTCTTTTCTTAAGTTTTTTCTTTTTAGTTTTTCGTATTCATGGATTACGATTGATAGATTAGACTTGTTTCTGCATACCTTCACGTCTTGTTTCCTTTTTTCTTGAATAGTCTAATAAAATTGTAAAGATCTCCGCTCTATCCTCGCCAGCGGGTTGTCTCCACAAACGGAGCGTTCTGCACGGGCGGGCGGCGGGTGGGGAGGGGGTATCAATTGAACCGATATTACGACGGTTCAAAGTCACTTTTGCTTTTTGGGTTCGCTCCATCGTGACCTTCGTACGGGGTATTACTTTGTCACGGGACAAACCTGAGTGGTTGCCTCGATCGCCATGTACTCGAGCATCCAGAATGAGTGTTGCCACTGTCGGATCTTTTGGGCCTATGAAGTATGATGTTCTATGACGCAGAGCTAATATTTCGTATTGAATTTTATTCTTTTTGAGCACAAAAGTGCAAATCAGCGAAATCAAGAGTTTGCCAAGGTTGGGGCCAAGAGTTGAGGCTGAGACATGGCGCAAAAGTGCAAGGGGGCCGCGGTAGATGATGTGCACAAAAACAAAAAAAAAAAAAAATCAATACGAGGACCATCAGCTCGGCAGTCTCTGAACCGGGGGCCCCGTCGTCGAAACATTCCTCTCGTGACCCTTGCAAGTCTCCCAGATCGCCCGCCGCCTTATCTACGCTGCACGCAAGGAAACGTTGCAGGGCCCACTGGAGGCATTGACAAGCGCAATAAACCCGGGCCCAGCGGGGAGCTCCAAGGCCGTCTCCGGTCGGTACTGTATGTATGCTATGGAACAGTGCCCGGGCGGGCGGGCGGATCCCGTGTCTCGTCTCCCCTGCGGAAAAGGTTACATCGAATTTGCCCCAAAATCTGACTCGGCCCCTGAGATCTCGGGCATTCCTGGGTGGTACTGTACTACGGTTGGGGGCACAATTTGGGCCTAAATGACGTCGAATGACAACCACCTCGCGTGATCCTTTTGACTGACCAGTGCCGATCGGGTCTTTTTTTTTTCTGTTTATTTTTATTTTTTTGTTATGTGCCCGGGCTGGGGGTCCTAGCTCTCTCGCGGATTGCGCTGGTTTTAGAGTCAAAAATAGAGTGGCGGGACGGCGCTGGTTCACTTGTCGGTCCTGGTCTTGAGCGCAGAGAAGAAAAACAGCCCTAAATGACCAAGTCAGCTCGCCAGAATTCCATGGCTGGAGCCACTCAGACGCAAGAAATGATGACTGTCAACATCCACAGCCCCCCCCCCCGTTTCCTGGGGTGAAGCTACTAAGAATAGCTAGCTAGTCTGGCTTTTGGTAGACTGAAATTTTAGCTCCTCACTTGACGTCAAGCCTCCCCACTACTCGCTCCGCGCAAAGGCCTGAAATGAATCGGGGAAGCCGGTCACCCACGGCTTGGGACATGTGGCACGCCGTTGAGGAGCAACGAAGTGGGAAAAACAACGCCGTGTGGCTTTTTTTTGTGTGTTGGAGTTGTCCATGTGTCACCTCACCATGACACTCGGCAGACGGAGGCTTGATGTGTGATATGTGATATGGGTGCCAGGGCCCGCGACTTTAGGTATTACGGGCTGAACGAGTTGCAGCAAAAGCTTCTCTTGAGGAGCCCGGACACACTGTCGGGTCCTTGCGATTGGCCCTGGGTTTTAATTAGTTCCGCACTAGCCATCTCGGCCTGCCGGCTATCGGCACATTCTGAGCGCTGATCCAAACAGGGCCCGCTGCATTGGCAGCCCTGCAGCCCCCTTCGTATTTGCACTTTTGCACTCAAGCCGTGGCTGGACGGGGGCGCTACCCTACCGCACGCCGCTCGGGCAGCGTGAGCATTACCTCTCACTCAGCCCAGCAAGCCCACGCACGGTTAGGTTAGACGACTAGACGACGGCTAGAACGACGCCGGCTTACAGCTTCGAGACCCTGCGAGACCTTTGTGGGGAATTCCCGCCAGCGTGTGCCCTTCCTCTTCCTCGTATCGCAGCGCACAGTCTGCAGATCCAGACCACGGGAAGATGGGCGTCTTAGCGTGTAGTAGAGCAGTCGGAGTGAGATGTAAATAGGGTGCCCGTTCCGCTCCCGAAAGGCATCTATATTCCCATCAATCTCCCCGCCACACCAATTGTCTGGATATCTAGATAACACGTGGGATTGATAAAGAAAAAAACATGTTCCAATCATTGTCCACATTGCTGGTGGGCCTTGCCCTCCAGGCATCCCTGACTCTCGCCGTCCCGACCAAGCGCGATGCCATCACCACTTGTCTGACCAACGCCAAGGTCCCCATCGACACCAAGGGAACCCAACAATGGACCCAGGACGGCACCGCTTACAACCTGCGTCTCCAGTACACTCCCGTGGCTATTGCTGTCCCCACCACTGTGGCCCAGATCTCCGCCGCCGTCGCCTGCGGTGAGAAGAACGGCATCGCTGTCAGCGCAAAGAGCGGCGGCCACAGCTACACCTCGCTAGGCTTCGGCGGACAGGACGGTCATCTCGTCATTGAGCTGGACCGCATGTACAGCGTCACACTCAACACCAAGGACAACACTGCCAGAATCCAGCCCGGTGCTCGTCTGGGTCACGTCGCCACTGAGCTTTACAACCAGGGCAAGCGAGCTCTTTCACACGGAACCTGCCCAGGGTAAGTCATTCATTCAATCAATCAGGAGTGCGCGCGCACAGCTTTGTACACATGTACTAACAAAAGTTTATAGTGTCGGTGTTGGTGGCCACTCGCTTCATGGTGGCTACGGCATGATTGCCCGAAAGTATGGTCTTGCTGTCGACCTCATCAAGGGCGCCACCGTCGTCCTCCACAACGGCACTGTTGTGACCTGCTCGGCCAGCAACAGACCCAGCCTTTTCTGGGCCATCAAGGGTGCCGGTTCCTCGTTTGGAATCGTTGCCGAGCTCGTCTTCAACACCATCCCTGCTCCCCCCCAGATGACCTACTTCGACATCTGGCTGAACTGGAACCAGCAGACCGCTCCCGCCGGCCTCGTCAAGGTCCAGGAGTTTGCCAAGACCATGCCCGCCGAGATCAGCATGCAGGTTGCCATCTCCAAGAACGGATACAGCATCGACGGCGGCTACGTCGGTGACCAGACCAGCTTCAACAAGGCCATCCAGCCCCTGCTGACCAGCCTTGGCGTCACTGCCTCCTCCGGCACTCTGGGCTGGATGGACTTTGTGTCTCACTATGCCGGAGCCAATGTCGAGATCAACCCCACCAGCGCCTCATACAGTGCTGTAAGTTGACACAAACCCAACACTGGCTTTTTGTTCTCTTGCCATTCCCAAAGCTAACTTTGAATCAGCATGACACTTTTTACGCCACCAGTCTCACTGCCCCTGCATTGACTCTTGCTCAGTTCACATCCTTCGTCAACTACATCTCCACCACGGGCGCCAGCAGCAGCCACTCGTGGTGGATGCAGATGGACTTCACCGGCGGTGCCAACTCTGCCATTGCCAAGCCCAAGCCCGGCGACATGGCCTACGTCCACCGTGACAAGCTCCTCCTCTTCCAAATCTACGACAGCGTCCCCCAGGGCACCGCCTACCCCTCCGACGGCTTCACCCTGCTCAAGGGCTTCCGCACCAGCATCACCAACACCCTCGCCTCCGGCAGCTGGGGCATGTACGCCAACTACCCCGACTCGCAGCTCTCCCAGGCCGACGCCCAGTCGCTCTACTGGGGCTCCAACGTCGCTCGTCTTCAGTCCATCAAGAAGATTTACGACGCCAACAACCTCTTCCGCAGCCCGCAGTCGGTTACGCCCGCTTAATACATACGATTTTAATGGGAAATGGAACGGTTCGGGCTAATGCTATGGTATATAATGACTTAATTTTAACGGATACATCTTAATATGATATAATTCTATGTTTGATAATAAAATTGGTTTTGTTCATTTACATTGAGTGTGTGATCATTTATACGACGTCAAACAGTAGTGCAACAAATAATACATTCATCGCGTACTTGTACTATTTTGCCGATCTTGCATTAGTAAGTGTTGACTAGAGCAAAATCGCCATTGGTCGCCTCTTGATAGACTAAAGTTCCGTTTTGCGCGTATATTAGGCCCCGTATAGAATGTCCGTAGACAAGCAAGGCCTAAGCTTGAGCGGACTGCAACACTGGCCCCATTAAAAGCTCGCTCTCTCTCTCCATGAGAATGCTGAGCATGGCAAAGACCAATGAGCCACTAGCCATGATGAGAATGTACGTCTTCACAACCGAGCCAGCGATAGTGATTGAGAGCGCTATATTGTGCCGGCGAATTGGGCCAGAGTAATGGAGCCTGCTGCAGACATGGACCAGCTTTTACTACGCCTTGTGCAGCAGAAAATGATGCTTGAAGCCACATACCAACACCCGAGCCAAAAAATAATGCTGCCCTAGTAAAGACGACCCTCTGAAGTGGCTTCGTTAACAGTGTACATCAACGCGCTACCCGCAACGGCCAGCGGTCGCGAGTGACCAAAATTGATGGCAAGCATGACTGCCATCGAGGACAACAATCGCACGCCTGCATCAAGAGACTCATCTCTGCGTGTTAATTGGAGGAAGATGTGTGTCTTAAATGTGGCTACAAAGGCACACGCACACCGCGAAAGTCGCATGGTACGCGACGAGAAAACCCCGACAGGGATAGTGGCGGGCTTTTGTGGTGTGGATTAAATAGACTTATTGGATTGCCAAAAACAAGTGCAAAAGAAAAGACCAATGATGTGACCGAAGCTCAAAGAGATCGACAACACAAATGAGGCCAAAGCTCCCATCTACCAGATGCGTCGCACAGGGTCCATCTCCTTCGCGCGATCTCTCAATGAGATTCTGTCCGGGACGAGAGTTTTTTTTTGGCAAGAAAAACGAGTTAGATCGGAGTGCATATTGCACCGATGCACGGTTTAATGTATAATATCCACCTCCGGCCTACAGAGTGCTGGTTGAATGTTGGCAACAAACGTATTGTCGAGCTCGTAGAGAACGATGGAGGACAGAATGGATCCCAATGCGACAAACCACTTACGAGCTGTAATTGTTTACAGGGCAGCCTTATTTCTGGAGTTCTTATGCTTATGAGATTATGGGAGTCTCAGTGAGAATCAGGGATCATTTTCGGGTGTGAGATGACACACTGGGAGGTTTCAACTTTTGTTAACAAGTCTGGTCATTGCGAATGATCACAAATACTGAGTAAATGTGGCGGAGACTAAAACTTTCATGATGTATGATATAATTTGGCTCTGACAAATGCAAACAGGCAGTGAATACGCAATTTTGATTGTAGTTTAATTCCTATATGATGGCTTGTTTGACTAAATTTCTTTTTTCAACTGGGGTGACTGATTTGATGAGCCATCCTGTGTTTCGTGGGTGGTTTGCAAGTTTCAATAACGGAATAAATAAAAGATTCTGTTACAGTTGAACTATTATGATTTATTGGTTTGCCAAGCATGGCTGAAATTGGTTGCTAGGGGTTAAAGATTGGAGGGGTTGACGTGGAACCGAGTGTGTGCGGAGGTTATGTCGACACCTGATCGCCGGGGCATGGATGAACGGAAATGTGACGGTGGTAAGCAGCCTGATTTGTGTCCACACACAGCGCGTTGTTTTATTGTAAAGATACCTAGTTCGCAGGACTTGCAAGTTAGCTACAATTGGTGTGAGTTGTGGCAATAAAGTGACTATAAGCTACATGATTAAAATTGTCTCATGCGGTGGATTGCATAATCTTGCGTTCACGGCCGACCAGTCGTCATATATCATCACACCGCTATACCATAATCTATCGCGTTGTGGTGTGGACGCGCAAACTGGCATGCAAAACACGGAGCACGAGACAATGAGCAGTAATATCTCCGATATCCCAGTGCCAGCCGGGGAAAGGAAATTGAAAGGGATCTGCAGGCCGCGGGGAAGAGTCTGTCTGCGGGGGATGCTTGGGGCTGCCGTTGGTGGGGTGCGATTGCACCCTTGCACGGCGTTTTTGTATCCGTCAATCACGAACCCGGACGATCGGATCTGCGTTGGGGTAAGTGCTGAGACCCCCCAAGTTGATGAGTCCAATGACCTGATCCATTTTGGTTGTTTTCCCTTGCCTGTCGGCCGTTGATCCTTTACAAACTGCTCTCAAAGATGTCTACCCCTCAGCCATGATTCCGCTTGAAAGATGCGCTTTGTTCTGATAGGTGGATTCTTCTCTTCCAGAGTTTTTTTTAGCGGAAATACTCTTACGCCCAAACGGCTGCTCGAATTCCCAGTGGTGAAGATTTGTCACAATGTCATTTGTGACGTAAATGCTAGCCCTTTTCATCCCTTTCATTATCTGCTGCATGTTAATAGATACCGTTGCAGTGAGCGGCATCGCATAATTTCAAGGTTATTCCGCATGTTTCGCCCTATCAAGTCATTTCCCCGGTTAAATCAAAAAGTACATTGAAGTACATTGTCATGGCTGGGTGGATCAAAATTTGGCGGTCAAAATTGAATTATAAATATTTGAGTCAAACTCATCGCTCATCTGCTGGACATTGGTACCCCTTAACCTGTCAATATCTGTTCCGGTATTACATAGGGAGCCATGAAGCCTTCAACCCTCTTCTCTGCCCTGTCCTTGCTCACCGGTGCTGTGGTGACTGCCCTTGAGCTCCCTGCCGGAGTCCCAAGGAGTGTCACCGAGTTTCGGAGGAAGCACCCCTACACCCCTCCGATCAAGGACAAGCGCAAGACATACAAGATTCGCGCATCAAGGAACGACACCGATGATATATCGGATGAGTTTGTAAAGGGACTCAAAAAAGCGAACCATGGTGGCACTCTCTACCTCCCCAAGGGAAACACCTACATGATCGGGAAGCCTTTGGATTTGACATGGCTCGACAATATCCAGATTCATTTGGATGGAGAGATCAAGTTCACCAACGACACTCCATATTGGCAGGAAAATGCGTTTACGCATCCTTTCCAAGTAAGTGATTCGCCGACATCTCGACATTTGGCCTGGTGCTGATATTTGCAAAGAACTCCATCATGTTCTGGAAGTGGGGTGGGAAAAACATCAAGATTTACGGAGAGGGTACTCTGAACGGAAATGGGCAGAGATGGTGGAATGAGTTTTCCGGTGCCGAGATTCTGGATCCCGATAACGATTACCTGCGACCAATCTTGTTTTACGCTCAGAATGCGACTGGTCTTGAGATTGAGGGCATTCACTTCAAGGACTCTCCTTGTTGGACAAACTTTATTGTCACCTGTAAGTATCCCCCAAAGCTCTCATCTGAGATGTGGTGCAGTGGCTAAGGCCTGTACAGCCCAAGATGTTGCGTTCAGAGATGTCATTTGCACCGCCGAATCCACCAACTCGACGGTTGAGCCAAAGAACACTGATTTCTTTGACTCCCTGAACGTTGAACACGTCACAGTTGAGAGAACATGGGTCAACATTGGAGATGACTGCTTTTCACCCAAGAGCAATGCCACCGATCTCCATGTCGACACCATGTACTGCAACGGTAAGTCGACAAATTCCAAGGATTTTTCATGCCTGCAAAAACCATTGCTAACATTTATCAGGCACTCACGGCCAGTCTATGGGTTCTCTTGGTCAATACTCTGGTGAAAAGTCATTCATCCAAGATGTTGTGATTGAAAACGTGTGGATGCTCAACGGCCAGCACGGCGCCCGTCTCAAGACGTGGGCTGGCGAAGGCGTCGGCTACGGTTTCATCGACAACGTCACGTTCCGCAACTTTTGGAACGGAAACAACGAGTACACCGCGTTTCTGGATTCCTGCTACTTCAACATCGAGGCAGCGGAGTGCGCGGCCTATCCTTCACAGGTCAACATCACCAACATCCTGTTCCAGAACTTCACGGGCACCACCTCTGGCAAGTACGGGCGCGCCGTCGCCAAGCTGACGTGCAGCACGAGCGCCGACGCCGTGTGCGACAACATCAAGTTTGAAAACTTCAACGTCGAGAGCCCGTGCGGCAGCCCTGCTGTTGTCATCTGCGACGGTGTATCGGACATTGGCGTCGATTGCGTCAGCGCCGATAGCGACGAGGGCGTGGCGGCGCTTGCAGACACTTGCTCCGGAACGCTGGCCACAGCCAGCCCCTTCCCAGTGCGGGAGTACTAGCGCAAAAGTTATTGTTGAGAAGCAGTTCAATTCTACCTGTGTATATACTACTTAATTTGAATATATTATCGTCCTACTTTTTGGTCGCTTTTTGTTGAGGAGTTTGCAGCTACTACAATTTGCCCGATTCTTGCTCGTCAACCACCATGATATCCAGAACTCGCCAGTGTTAAATCGCGGACACAGAGAATAACAGCTAAGGGATAGAAATTTGTCTTTGCTGTGCTATTAGCCTGGTCTGGGTGAAATTCTAGGTAAACTTTACTTGCCCCTTGGTCTGGCCACAACGCCGGCGAAAGCGATTTTCTGGGAAGCCCCGTGTTACTAACTTCGGCTGCTAGCGCAGCCTAGTTGCTTCTCATTCAGGGCCTGGACCCTCGACTGTCTAGGAACAGGATGAAGTTTGAATTCGCGCTAAAGACTGCCCCTGAATTTAGCCCCAAATATCGAGTAATGCAAGCGTTGAGTTGCAGCGGCTTGAGGCATTACTTGAACCACAAGCGTGTAGTGAGTGGCAACATCGCTTAGTATATGAGTTAGGGGTTTTGAGAAAATCGACAGCAACCTCCGATGATTCTTCTTCCGAACGGAAGACTCGTCTTACATCTCACTCTCTTGTATTCTTCCTGGATTCGATTCATCTTCTGTCAAGATGAAACTCAATCATGTCCTTCTCAGCTCCTTGGCTGGGCTTGTCGCAGGTCAAAACACCTTCAGTACAGATGAGAATTGTTGGACTGCAATGACTAGGGACCCTCCTGCATCAATCGATACATTCACCTTCTTCCAGACGGAAACGGACATTATTTACAGCACCACTCGCATTCAGAGAACAACAACCGAGACACCTATCCCAATTATAACCACAACAACAAAAACGGTCATTTCTACCATCAAAAAGACAGCTAATGTCAAATCTAGTACTATGCAAGTGGTGGATACAAAATACACCACTCAGACTGTTACGACAACTCCATATACTTCAGTGACCACAGCCACGGCTGCTGCTGTCACCACCATCGGATACACTACGACAGTCCTCCCACCTGACTCGTTTACTCCAATTATTGACACCCTCCCCGGAGCTACGTTGAGAAGTTCATCTGGGGCTCCGGCTCAGAAGCGCGATGTCGATAATGTCTCGCCCGTTGAGAAGGAACGTTCCTACTTGGGCGGTAGCCTCGCCGCTCGTGCTGCCATTCCAGCTGAGAGGGATACCAGCCTTTCTCCCAGAGGAAGAAAGAAGTACCCTTACGAAGTGGATTGCTACGTCACCACCTATATCTCTCAAACTGTCGTCGTAACCAAAACCATGAAGAATGTCTTCACAACTACTGCGCCAGCCGTGGTCTCCACCATTACCAAGATGAAAACGATATCGAGCACTGAGACAATCTTTCCGCCTGACGTGACGGTTTACACCACATCCACAACCACCTCGACTATCAAACAGACTGTGATTCCCACAGTTACGAGCACGACTACAACTACAACAACCAACACTGTCAGCGTTCCCGTTTCTACCTCCTATCCAATGTGCAACAGTAATAACTACGCCGACAGCAAGACTGTGGGTGGCTTCAGCTTCAACTATCCTGTTTTCGGTGACGACTTCAACCCCGTTCAGATGGGTACAGACGCTGGCAGCCCGTACAACTGCTGCGTACTGTGCATCAACACGCCGGGCTGTCTTGGCAGCTATGTTTATGTCGGGTCGAATACTTGTGGAATGATTTACAATCCTACAGGCACTACCACTTGTTCATCAACCAATGTATGCTCTGCCTCGATCGGCTGGTTCCAGGATACCAAGGTGAATAGCATCTTCATGAATGGGCCTGCTATTCGGTATACCGGATACTGGGCGCCACCTTAGATGGAAGACCAGAGGTTTTCCTGAAAATTGAATATTTTGAATACCTTGAACCTTGAAATTTTGCGAGGATACTTTGTTGCTTTTGTTGTTATTAAGGGCTGTGATTTTCACAATGAAAACCTTCAACTGTATTTCCACCGGTTAACATTATATAGCGAGGATAGTTACTTAATATAAGTCTAGTGCTTGATTGTTCTCCGTCTCGATAGTAATTGACAACCTCCGTGTTTGAACACACTGGTGAGGGCTTACGTCATAGTAGACCTTAAATTATCATCCATATTACTTTGATTGATCAGTTGGTGTACGCAGATATTTCTCGATTTGGTAATTCGAACGGTTTTACTTCAAGTATGGGCAATGGAACATTTTATTCATTGATAATCCTGTAAGGTATGAAGGACACATAACGTGATTAGAGGATCAACTTTCCAGCTCTGTCTTAGTCGCAGAAGCCCTACGGGAAATAACCCATCTAAATTCCCGCGAAATAATTTGGGGGTATATCCGCAACATCCCACTTGTCGTTGATGTGGTTTTGTGTGCAGAGGTTGTAGCAAAAAAAAAGCATCGCGTCTTACATTAGACAAGACGCTCCCTCCCTAGGTATGGCTTCGTGCTGGGCATTTCTTCAATATTGGGCCTAGTACTCGCTGCAGTTGATGCATTAAAGCTTTAAAAGCCACTGTATCAGATAGGTTCATTGTCAGCCATGTTCTCATAGCACTTGGGCATTGGAAGCGCAGAACGAAACAAGGGTTGGCATGTTGGGCGCATCTGATACCTTTGTAAATTTACGAAGATACTCCCTCCAAACGAAAGAATAGAAATTATCAACTTACATCATTCCCAATGGCCATACCAGGTGCTGCCAGTTCTCAAGTGTCGCTTCGGTTGATGAGGCCAGGCATCACCCTCGCAGCGTACTGGAGGGGGTCGGTGGAAAAACGAATAATGGAAGAAGTGGGAGGTTGTGACGTGATTAAAGTGAATTGATGCGAACATTTTGATTCTTGAAAAATTAGGAGCTGGTTTATCGTCTTGTCTGTGCTCGGATTCTTGTTATATGCGTGAGACACAAAGAAAGTTTTGTCCGAAGTCGGTGAGTGTTATAGAAATCACCTCTTGACTTGCCCCCCCACTCATCCGTCAGGTGCCCGGGGTTCTCGTTTCGGTACTTGCAAACACGCCATAATAATGGGTACCTAGTCTTTGCTTGGCCATCCAAGGTATTGATGAACATCAATGGGTCGATCTGATAAGGAACAAAAAAACTAGGTTGGTTCGATTTATGCGATCTGTCAATCTTGGATAGAGGCGGAAATTATTTTCTCCACTAAGGCCAAGGTTTTATCAGATGTGTAAACTGCCATTGCACCATGTGGTTACATCGGTGATTTGCGTCAATTCTACGCGGAGTTTTGCTCGCCAAACACCCCAAACTTAAGGCTAATGGATCAAAACGCACACTTGGTGTAGATGGCAACATGAAATATTCTATTGTGAGAAAGTCCAGCCGAAACACGCAGAAAAAACACGCAGAAAAACTCAAAACAGACATCAATGAGGTTATTCATGCTTAAATAGAATTTCCTCCGACCCCAAGCCCGGTTGCATCAGGCATGTGGGGGCTTTCCCAGAACCAACGAAGACAATGTGGGGGTTTTGAACGTGGGGGGTTTCAATCCCATCACAAATCCACTCTTCTAGTCTCTTCTAGTCAAATCCTGTCGATGAACGCGTAAGATGAGTGGGGGAACAGGAGGAGTAGAAGACAGCGTGCTTGTGGCAAAAGGTAATAAATCCCGTGCTCGGTTTGGTTTGTTCCAGGTTTTCGATTAAAATGGAAATTCCGACAGAGCGCACGGAGATGGATGAATAGGGCTGGGACGCAGGCGGCTATTGGACGGAACATTGACAGCGTTGAAATCCGAGCAAGTGATGAGTTTAAATTTGTAGCACTTCCACAAAAGATTTCCTGTATCTAAATGATCCTGAAGTATTCGTAGGCATTGGCGTCCATGGAGAGAGCGAGTTTTCAGGATTTACCGCCCGATCCACAAATATCCCGTCGACTGACCGGTTGATATCTGGGTTCGGAATACCTAACGGGCTGCAAATGTCGGCACTGCAGCACAAATGGACCAAATTATCGACTGCCATTGTTATAGCAGTCGGTTTATAGTCGCGCAAATACATTCTGACCGTCAAATTCCATAACCAGGGCTTGCAACGAATTGAACAGCGCACTCTTCGCTCATTATCCCCACTAAGCGATCCTCGATCAAGCACCCCCACTACACAGGCGCTACAGCGCCTGTAATCTTCCGTAGTATAGTGGTCAGTATGCAAGCTTGTCACGCTTGAGACCCGGGTTCAATTCCCGGCGGGAGAGATCCGCCCCAGGTGAAATGCCTGGTTTAATTTTTTGCCATTTTCTACGTTCTTAGGAGTCGGGCTGGTTGTACCAATGAACTCCCAGAATTAATTTTACACCATCTAGTGCAAACGTTCTATGCTAAAACACCGCGACATTCACACAGTCCATCCCAGTATGATTTAGTTCCGCACACACGAAACAAGCATTTCGTTTCATTTTCTTTTACTGTAGTAAGATACGCACATCGAGGCCAGCAGCTGTTAATCCAAATGGTCCACGTAATTTGATTCCTAATTCTCGCTTGCAAGGACAGTCCCGCCTCTGCATGGTAATTGACAAGTGCGAGCTTTCAACACTGTTTCAATGGGCGACAAACAGGAAAATGTTGAAGAGCACATATGTCTTACTGCCAAAACAGCATGACAAATCATTTCGTTACATCCCTCTCGTTCATGAATTCTACAAGGCTGTGATGTGGCGTGGATTGCAACGGACCAAGCTGTAGGGTAAGCCAACAGTGGTAAACAATCAAGGGTGGGGACTCCACATCAATAAAGCAGATAGCAGATTTTGTAGCTACAGCACAGCTCGACAATAAACTTTGGAAATTACATAAAAATGAAGATATAAAGGCGAGATGAGTTATCATTTTGGTAAATGGAATATTTGGAGTACATTTGCCTGTCGTGAAGACAACATTTTTTCACTAATGATGCCTCGCAAATACCATGTCAAGATCGGTGTATACAAGTACCATGTGTAAGCGTGCACTAATTATTTTGCTATCGATGCGGTAACCACGGTTCAAACAGAGATGAAAGAACCAAAGGCGTTAGGGACCAAGAAGTAAGAAGAGTTATAAGCAGTAGAAGGCAAATGTGTTATTGATATGCAAAATCGAGTTAAAAAGCTATGCAAAATATGTACACCTCAGCCAGAGTGAGAGGACTTCTATTTTTCTCTATCCTATGGCACAATCCTTACAACCTTTAAATGGCAGTCAATGTAGGGAACCAGCTCTCGAACAGGCTGATTTGCTCGGCATCGGCAATGGGAATAGGGCCCCAGCCATCACCAAGCTCCTGGGTGACGGTGGTATCGGCACAAGCGCTGTCCCATTGAACCAGGCCCTCTCCGTTGGGGTCGCCGTTCTTGATAAAGTTGACCCAGTAGCTGTTCATCTTGGCGGCAATCTGGTAGTCCTCGGCCTCCCACTCGCCGTAGTAGACGTTGTACAAGTTGTTTTGGGTGTATTGGATCTCGGTCATGTGTGCAGCTCCGGCATCCTGTCCGGGAGGAGCGTGGTCCCAGAGGTAGGTCCACACGGGGCTGGTCCTGTTGCTCAGCCAGTAGGCGGCCCAGTTCTGCGTGCCTACCTTGGAGCGGTCGGTGAACTGCGCGTTCTCGGCGGCCGAGGCGGTGGCGGAGTCGTTGGCGGGATAAGCATCAAAGAACTTGTCGACAAACTCTCCGGCGTAGGTAGAGTTGAGATCGGCCAAGTATTCCGCAAGGGTGATGTTGAGACCGTACTCGGCACCGCTTTCGTCCTTGGTGTTTCCAGTCATGACGGGGACATCGTTGGCGAGTCCGAGCTTCAGAGTGTTCAGGTACGTGTCGGGCATGGCGTAGTAGTCCAGGGTACCCTTGAACGAAGGGCCGGTTGCGCCAGGCTGGGCAGAGTTATCGAGCGACTCCCACGGCAGGGCGCGCATGCAAGCAATTGTGCTGCAGTTGAGAGACTGCATGTAGGTTGTGCTGTACTCTAGGGACACATCATATGTCTGGTATCCCTCCGCCAGGCTTGTAGCAAGGGGATCATAGGGGTCTCGGACACCGCTCTGGATAATGGCGCCAGCAATCTTGCCCCTGGTAAGCTCGCTGTTGAGAATGTGATATGTGGCAGCCGAGCCGGCTGATTGGCCCATGACGGTGATGCGATCGGGATCACCGCCAAAGGAGGCAATGTTGTCACGAATCCACTGCACAGCGGCAAACTGGTCCAGCATGCCATAGTTTCCAGAGCTGTTCACACCAATGCTCACCAAGTTCTCCTCCGTCAGCTCAGGGGTGACGAGCCATCCAGTCGAGCCGGTACGGTAGTTGTAGTTGACAAAGACGATACCCTTGTCTGCCATACCGCCGCCGTCAAAGCGGGGATCAGCGTTGGAGCCTCCTGCAGGATAGCTCCACATGACAACGGGCAACTTGTCGTCGGTGGAGTTGGCGGCGCTCCACACATTCACGTTCAAGCAATCCTCACCAATGGTGGCGTATGTGGTGCCGGAAGAAACGCAGGACAGTCCATAGTCCTTGGCATCGAAAGTCGTGTTCCAAGGTGTGACGCTCTGGGGAGGGCGGAAGCGGTTTGCTCCTGAGGTGTCGGCAGCAAAGGGAATGCCCTTCCAAACCGTGACATCCTTCCAGTTGGTGAGATTCATGTTCGCAGGGCTGCTGTTGAAGGCTTGGTAGCCTTGGACTGGGCCGTTTGGAGTCTGTAGAACTTGCTCATAGAGTGCTGCCTGAGCCGCTGGAGCCATGAGCGCCAGGGCCGAGGAGAGGATCACCTCTCGAGATCGAAGGATACCCATGGGAGCTGATTGGGAGGGTGAAGGAGCTGGAAAGATAGTTGTGATAATAAAGCAACTGTGATAGCTTCTGAGTGACAAAAGAAAGGGGATAGAATACTCCAAGCCATCATGGTTTTATAGGTTTTCTTCGTTTTCAACGTCTCTCCACTTTCGGATCACTTTCCGGTCTCTATAGAGTAGCAAACGCGTGTAACACAAAAGTCTTGGCTTCATTTCCATGACACAGGGGATCCTGACGACAACGATCAACATCGAGCATGCCCTGTCCAGAAGAGTATTACGACATCAAAAGCTAGTTGAGTGCGTCATCAAAAGTCCATGTGGCTCGGCCGATCGGAACCCGATAACCGAAAGGACAATTGAAGGGTGGCTGGTGCGGGGCGCATGGTATGAGGTTGCGCGTCCGTAGCAATGGAGGCATCATGATTCAGTCCGTCTCCAATTTATTGCTCAGAAGATGGAGAAATGGCAGCAAAATCGAACTGTGCATAAAATAGCATAGCCAGCAATGTCTCCGCCCTGAGATACCCTCGTGTAGCTCTTCCAACACCCATCTTCATCTCGCTATAATTTTATGACCTGCGCCACCTCAGATGTTGATTCAGTGAAGTTTAATAAAGAGCAACTAATTGAGCTATACCTCATCTCTAATTTGTCCCCCTTCTTCAGCCACAGCTTGTGTCTTGGCCTCCGGATCAACCAATTAGAACACGATAGAAATTCTAGATGCTGTGTCCGGCACGGACCCTGGGCGGTTTCTCGGAAATTAAGGAATGTAAATTATGGGTCGCCCCTAAATAGAACCAGACTGCGGAGAACTATACTCGCTCTCGGTTCGCTCGGCCACTAAAATGGCGTTGCCGGAATTTTGGGTTGTGATGTCACATGTTTCCTGGGGTCTAAGCTTGGATAGAGTCGTCACCCTACTATCACCAAGTTGTGACATTTATCACGCTTCTTCAAGAGACGCTTACAAGGAGTGCAAATTGACAAGTCTATGACAGAACAATTTGAAGATGTTGACCTCAGAAGTTGAGAGATCTAAAAACCAAAAGAAAAAAAAAACCCAAAAAAGCAACCTCCATTACCATAAGAAACAGAGAGACTTTGGGGTGAGCCAAGCCGTTACAATAGGACTTAAATTTTAACAGCGCGAAAGCAGACCCCACTCTTCAATGAACACGAATGAAAATTCACTGTCAGCAGTAGATCTAGTCCGTGGACTTTTGAGAATTCAATTAGAGGTCAGGCCATTGCCCCCGGGTAGGTGACAACATGCAATGTGATAAACGGGTGAACCGAGTATAACGTGAGTTGTTGTCATGATTCGGCCAATCAATCCTTCTTTCCTAGAATTCATGAGTTGATGCATAATATTAATGTCGCCATTATGACTCTAGGTTCAAGATACGACGTCTAACCTCGCCACGGTCACTCCGTTGCATACCGGCTTTTTTCTAAGTGTTGCGTTGACCTACCCCCCTGGTCTGACCCCTGCTTTTTCGAGGGTCCGCCGACTCATGCCCTACACGTGTGCGACCTAGCTAGAAACCCGATTTCGAATGAATTTCCTTAAATGTATATACATATTAATTAAGTATGTATGTATAATTTCTCTTTGAAAATCAAACATGTTCAAAACAATGTGGTACTTTGTGTTACGCAAGGCTTTGAACATTCATTTAGACCAAATTTTGGCTAGTCAAGCCGACCTATAGGACATCGGTCGGCCGAGAATATGAGTGGGCCAGGTGGTCGGTTGAGACGAGGTAGGTCGGCTAGGATGGGCTAAGGCTGGCTAAGTCGGCTCAATGGCAGACTGCAAATTGGCCCACCAATCACCATCCGCACAGACATGGCCAATTTACCGTTGTCGGCTTTAACAGCAACCCGGCCACAGGGGTGGCACGCCATTAGAGTTACACAACAGGGTTGGTGACGAAGAATATTGTCGCCGTAACCTTGTAAATCACAGATAAAGTTAACACCTTGCTGCTCAACGTTCGGCATCACTCCACCACAATTCCCGAACGCGTTGGCGAGTCCGTGCACACCAACGCCAAGGCACATGAAGGCAGTCGCCGAGCGTGGCACGAAAAGACACAAAAGTAGTGAACTAGCTGCCTAAACCGACAAATCAAAAGTTCTTTTTAGGATAATTGGGTGTTACGATTAGGGACTATCACTGGTTTTGTTGATGTTCACAGGCTGCCGCCCGCACAGCCTTCGAGCACTGCTCAGCTTGGTCTGAATAGTTGGGCTGCATGGGCTCGAAAATGCATGATTTGGTGAAGAGCGAGTCGACCTACCCGAACCATCCCCATCCCTTGGTCATTTGGAACGCTAAAGCGTTGAACGGAACAACATACGGTTAGTTCACAGTCAGATGTGGTCTGTCACAATGATGCATTCAACACATGTTACGACAAACGTAGTCTCCATCAAGAGTGAGTTCGACAGTGGCAACCCCACAACATCTTCTTCAATGGCATGCGCTTTGTTTCTTGCGTCAAGACATAAACCGGCGATGTGGTAAGCTGTCATCTAAATGGTGGCGGAGGCGGTACGGATATTTGCGTAACGTCTGTAAGTGGATTGTAGTGAATCCTTTCTGGTAAAGATACCGACACGAAGCTAGCATTGCCTAATTTCACATTTGGCGAG
This sequence comes from Calonectria pseudoreteaudii, assembly GCA_001879505.1. Lineage (NCBI taxonomy): Eukaryota > Fungi > Ascomycota > Sordariomycetes > Hypocreales > Nectriaceae > Calonectria > Calonectria pseudoreteaudii. The sequence continues at coordinate 81,252 of KV875276.1, forward strand.
GCGCAGCAGCCTGTATTTTCCACCACTCAGTGCGGGACTTTTAGTGAGGGCAGCCCAGATTGTGAAAGCAGTCTATTCAAGACCCAAGAGATTGCGATTCAACGCTGGAGAGGTGATATTGCATCAAGCAGAGGTGCCCAGGGGTTGTCGCTGAAGGCACCACCAGCGCCCAGTATGGCTCTCTGCCCCTCCTCGCCGGTCTCGAAGTCGGCGGCTTTCTAGAAGCGTGTTTAAATTACTCAGAATGCCAAGACTACAAGCATGAAGCTTCTGTACATGATATCGAACACGAACGACCAGTAAACAGGCATGATCAGCAACATGCTCCAATGAACGATGGAAAAGAATGACTTGTCCCATTTTTTTTGTCCCTTATCAAATAAGCGTGGCATCACATGATGGCTGACCATTCCGAGTTAGCCATTCCATTATAGGGTATCTTGGAGGAAGAGTGCTGCAGCAAGTTGAGCCTGTAGATGCTATGACCCACTTCCTGCAGCAAATGAACTGACAAAGCAATTTTCAAATCGCTTAATCAGGAATTTGACAGATTAGTAACAACGACGGTGCATGTCTAGGGGCGTCAGCGGCTTCTTGTACGCCAGCCGCATGTGCGAAAAATAACAGAAAGGACTGGGGCTCGTCACCCGTGCCGGACAGTTGCTCAAGCTAGCCGCTAGTCAACTCCACTCTCGGCACACATGAGACTGCTGATTTTGACCTCGACAGCAGGATCTGGGCCGTTCAATCGCTAATTTGCAAATTTCACTTGGTCGTTTTGGCACCACGCCGCTGCAGGCACCCGCTGGCGGAAGTAAACTTGGTGGCAAGAGACAGGAACAATCGTTGGGCGATTTTTGGGCGGCCGCTCTTGCAGAATGGAAATGTGCTAAATTAGGTGCGAAGCCAGAGGTGATTGTAAATCCACCACTCGCAGGGCGCTTGCTCCATTTGGGCATGTTGTGGATATCGCGTTCAAAACACGCGAACCCGTGACCACTTGCCAGCCATGCTATTGTGCGAAAAGTTCTCCGCCTAGGTTCTTGGGCTATACTATTTGTCAATAAACATACCAATGAGACTGGTTATGCAAAGCCAACACGGCCTGTCGCTCGTTCCTTTTTCACTATTGAGATAAAATTTTCCAACTAGGCGAATCTTCGGTAGCTTACCCGTTCGTTCCCTGGACCCCATTCCGGCTATTGAGATACCATGAAGCAATTCTTGTTCAAAAAAGCGATGTAATCTCTTCAAACACAGTCTTCGCTTTACCTGAGCGTAAACTTAAGCGGTGAAGTCGATTCTCTTTTCTATTGTATCTTCAGCCCGCGGGGCCCGCGCCATCATATCCACACAGCCTAACGCGTCTTGGGCCCTCATTGGCTAACTAAACTAAAGCTCAGGTTCGGGTCGGAGCCGATGCTGCATGATTTCTAGCTCGTGGGGGCTCGGTTCGGACCGAATTTCCGTCTAAAAAAGGCTAGAAGAGGACCCTAAATATGCCTCCACTCATAGTAATGGTCAGGCTAACTCGCAGATTTCATTGCACCTTGTCGTTTCTAGTATTTGTGCCAAGATTAAGTTGTCTCCTCCGACACGGGACACGGAGATCACAAAGGTTAAAAAGTTGGATCTCTGCAGGAATGCTCCACCAGGGATTGATAATATGATGAACTTGACTAGAGGCGGCTGCCATTGGCCAATGTCGGTCCCTTTAACGACTAACATGTCACACTACATCAAATTACACATAGATGTAGCTGGTTAACCAGGTATCTGAATCATGTATCCTGACTTTGATGTTGAGGGACACCACGAAAGAAGGCGGCAAGTTTGAGGTATAAGTAGCCAGAGACCAGCCTCTTCATTACTACATTTAACATCCGCAGATCATTCAACTTCCCTTCAATACCTATTAAACACCATCTCTTTACAAAATGCGCGCCTCATTGATCTCCGCTGCCTTTCTGGCCTTGGCCCCTCTCAACACCCTTGCCGCTGCCTTGCCCGAGACAAGCAACCTGAAGGTGGTCCATGAAGAGGTCCAGGATGACGGTGTCATTTACCGCGTCTATGTCCCCTTGAATGAGACTCAGGCCGCCGCCGAAAAGCCCAGCATTGGAAAAAGAGAATGGTGCAACACAGGCGCCAACTTTGCCGGCAGCGACGCCGTCAGCCTGCAGAACACGCTGCAGAACTCAAACCCAAACCAGCTCCAGTATGTCCCTGCTCGTACTCTGGTTTCTTGGGAATGGGGCACCGCCAAGATTTGCATCAACAACTGGTACGCGTTTGAGAACACGCACGTGAAGCGATGGGAAGCTGGATGGGCCACCGGCCGGATCAAGGGCAACTGCTGCAGTGGCTCTCAATGGTTAGTAACACCACTCGCATTGTTTCAAACGATTCAGGCTGACATTCCGGTACAATTGCAGCAATGGCGGCCAAACCACTTGCCACGGTGACAGCGGCCTTGCCTTGGATGCTCAGCTTATGCACTCTGCTCGTGACTGCCCTACCTAAGCACCCATGCGAGTGGAACTGGATGTGCTGTTACCATGTGAGTAGGCTATATTGTGGATTGCGGAATTAGATCCTGTTAGAAAGAGTTAAATCGACTTCTTGAACACGCGACTGTGCGAAAAGATCATCAAAGTTTTGTAGTACTATCTATCGGCTTTGTGAGGCGCTACACCTATCTCTCGTACACTTGAATCAGTTTATCCCGTAGAAAATGACTTGGCATGTTGCATAATGGAGTGATCTAGGAGCCAGACCAAAGAGGTGACACAAATTATATCTAACAATTGACTCAATCGTGAAGATATCTTCACTCTAAACAAAAGACTAAGTAACTTAAACCGTCCCGACATGTGCGTCGCCATGTATCATGGAGCCAATGTCATTGGGTTTGCCTTTGGCGACGTGGCCTATTCACACTTTTCATTTCCTATACAGTCAGGCCAATTGCCCCCTAACCCTACTTGTTACTTCACTTCTTATCGACGCCTTAAGCGGGTTTACCACCATGTTGGGATAAATCATGACCATCAATCCCTTCTGCATGCAGGCTGGATTCAAAGCTTCAAGGAGGAGCAAAAGGTGGAAGAGACGTCCCCAGAAAAACCTCCATCAGTTAGAGAATTTTGAGCTTTTCTAAGAAAATCTTTTAGATGCCTTCCTGACACCAGCGAGAGCCGTCCCCATCGGTCCTGGAGCAGTGTGGAAACGCAACAGAGTCATATGTCCGAGCATAAACCCGAGGCTTACCTGTTCCATCTCCTATCGTCTGTTCTTAATTTTCCTTCATGCTTTTAGCCCCGCCGCTTGCCACTGTCAGATCCTTTGCTCGTGCATTGGCCACATGCACCAGTGCCACTACGATGGGTGTACATATCATTGAAACCCCCCGGAAACCACCTAGCATTTTTCTTGCACATACTTCGAAGAATTATGACACGGTGACGACGATGACAATAATACTACTACTACTACTAAAACTAATACGAAAGATAAGGATAACAACGAAGACAATAACAAGATAGACGATGATAAGCCTGACGACAGCGAGGATATGACATTGCTGAAGACGATGGCAGTGATAAATATGGCGACAGAGATGGTGGCCGTGATGGCCTGAGGCTTCCCCCCGCCCTCTCTTGAATTATTGAGGCCGGTTTCAAGTACGGCCTCCACAGTCTTTACTCAAAGAGCCTCCTGGTGTTCGTTCCGTCTCGGGTCCACTTGATTCCCGTCCATCTCAGGATATCCTCCTTGATTGTGCCCTGCCTGATCATGACTTGTTTGGGTGTTTCCGCCAAAACCTTGGCCTCCGTATGGCTGAGTGTAACCTGCCAGAGCCACAGTGTTATTTTGTGAGTGATCTTGGGGATATGTCGGAGGTTGATGAAATTGTTGTTGGGAAGGTGAGGGATTTTGGAACTGCTGGTGCAACCAGGAAGTTGTTGGCGCTGTGGTTGGCTTATCCTTAGCAGGAGGTGGCATCGAGGGGGCCACAAGGGCTGTGACCTCAGGAATAACTTTATCCGTGTGCTGCATGCCTTGCATAGATTGTTGCATCATCAAGACTTGGTCCTTGGTCTTTTGCTTACGATGCCGCCTCCAAAAAAATCCCACCCCACCCAGCAGCAAGAGCATACCGAGTGTCGAGCCAACCGAAATGCCGGCAACTGTACCCGATGACATTGATGTAGATTCCGATGAAGATTGGCATGAATTCGTCGGCTCAGTTGCTGATGTTGCTGATGTTGACGAACTAGTTAGATCGGCCGTGGGGACGAGGCAGTTTCGTTTGCAGGTAGAAGTAGTCGTTGTTACATTGAAGTAGGCGCTCTTGGCATCAGGGCTGGTACTCCCCTCTTCATATATATATAGAGAGAGGACAGCAACCGTGCCATCCCCAAGGTTCTTCAGCCAGTCGGTGGTGATAGCCCAATAGTACTCGTTCGCTGTCCAGTTTCCTACGTAAGGGTTGGTTAGGTGGCTGAATACACAGGTGGGTAGATGTTAGGTGCAACAAACCAGCTACCCTCGCGTTGTTATTGTCTGCTTGAGGATAGATCTGAACGGCCAGGACGCCAACCTTACTCAAATCTGTGTCCCAAGAAAAGCGCACGAACTGGTGAGTACGATACTCTATAGCCTGAAGATAATTACCTGGTGTGTCCAGGTTGCCATCCGGGAGTGTGAATGTTGTAGTTCCAATTGCCCTGCAAGCAAGAGAAAGGATAATAGTGGTGAGCAGTGCAGGGAAATACATGTTGATTATTCAGATGTGACCTTTGAACGCGAATATTTGACAAACAAATGGGAAGATGTTAGGGTTTTGGAGGCAATCAATGTCTTGAATGAGGGGATAACATTCTTTAAACGGCTGAGCTGAGTTGATCCCCCACAGGCTAGCACAGTGACGTCCAATGGCTCCCACCCATTGTTGCTATATCTTCCCAAGGCAGACAGTTTGTATGCAGATTCACAAAACAAAGCTGAGCAAAGTCGGACCGAAGGCGCAATGACTCGCCAATCACAGCCTTCACCATGCTTCAATTGGATATATTTTTATCGTGGGGGCTTAAGCACAGCGTTGTGCCAGAAGACCAAAAGGGAAGTTGATAACAATATGCAAAAGCGAAAACCAATAAGCATGCATGGAACACGTGTAGCCATATCACCACTGCAGAAGTCGGCTACCAATAATAAAGTCGATAAATACCAGACATTTGTAATTATGACTCGGTGGCTCAAAACACCGAGTTTTGAGCGTCGGCTACAAGGACCTTCCGTGGGCTATGCGATAGTGGTACGAGAAGGAGGGTGTGAAGAAGAATCCTCCAGCTCAGTACATTGATGTACTTGATGGCAACAATTTTCTTCGCCTTCGGAGTAGGCAGTCAACAGATTGATGTCTCCATTTGCTAGCAAAGATATCAAGTGGAGACAAGCCTGTCACTGCCAAATAGAGCCTACCTGATAGCACCAAGGATGGGGACCACCCATTCCAGACGACAAGATTGATTTCGTCACAGACCAAGGGGAATTCGGTGAACTTTGAACGTGCGGGTGAAGTTTGCGACCTATTAGCCACAGTGAAGACTAGTTACTTAACGCGCACGAAAATGATCCAAGATTTCAAAGTGGTTTATGAAACACTCATTTCCACCTATTTATTCCATGTTGAAATATCGTCCGAGGGCATGATTTGGTTTGGTATGAATGGATTGTGGCGACTTGGCGCAAGTTGAAACTCAGCGCATCCTCTGGTCAGTTCTTTACAAGACGTCATGTATGCCTTGTTGATTGAGGATAATTGGCCAGACCAATGATAAACATGCCATTAGCTGTGACCGTAGATGGAGCAGGTGTGCCCTTTGCCAAACATGCAGTTGGCTGTGAATGCGTCCGAAATGGTCCCGTTGTTTACTAAAAGTATGCTTACTGACATGCATGGCAATCGTTGGTGCGCGTGATCAAATGGGTGGCGCAGCTCCTCGAAACGCCGAAGCCAATGCAGTATTGTTGGTTCTAAATATTGGGGCAGTGCAAGTTGCCAACGGCCAAGTTTCACCCATGGCGCCACCTCCTTGAACCGGCAACATTTAAGAAACTTGCGAATTCGATCCTTTTTTTTTCTCTGTAGCCATCATCATTGCGTCGAGATGCGCTGCAACCTGTGATTACGAAACGCAAATGAAGAACCAAGAAACGAAAAGGCGCAGTGAGTGAGGATTCTCTTCCTGATGCAAAATTCTAACGTAGAGAAGGAAATCCGATGAGCAACTTTTCTCTATACTCGAATATTGCTCTTGCTCTTGCAGGACTGCAAACAGTCTGGCCTGCTTATGACATCATTGCGAGCGACGATTGGGATGGGTGGAGCAATGCGAACACATGGGACAAGATCATGTTAACCCGTCCGATTGTTGCATTTCTGGTTAATATTGGGCTTATACTAGAGTGTTTATCTGTTGCTCGGCATAGAAATTGATCTTGATTACCTCTATTTGAGGTTATCACATTTGCTCTAAAAAAACGCGCACTGAATCGTCCGGTGCTGCCACGAGATGCTCGGTTGAAGGATGGTCACTTTCGGGAAAGAGCAAATTCGTCTAACTTGCGCAAGGTATGAATTATTTGAAAACGGAAAGCTTTTCCCGAGGACAGACAGATTCGAGTTCCTGAGACCTAATGCTTCTCCGAAAATACCTCCGGATCTGGTCTTGAAGGGCTGGTACGAACTCCTGAACTAATTCACCTTCTCGAACCTTTCCAATCCACACGACATTTTTGCTGCCATTGCATACATTGCTGGACTGGCATCGCGCATCCTCGAACATCGCTATTTGGCCGGCTTGTGGGGATGCGACTTGGTACGTGGTCTGCCCTGGGGGCCTCGCTATCACTTTCAAGTTGGCGCCGGTTCGAATCGTCACACGACGCGGCCAAAGCCAACGAAGCTCACCGAGGAACGGGACACGATAGTGCGAGCGCCCTCATGGTCATGGGCGGCTGTCGAAGGCCCCGTTTCTCAATAGAGCTTTTCTCCCACAAGGAAAGGCATGTACAAGGAAGGAGCCGAACACGAGAAGAGTGCGGCCTCATTCCGTGTATCCGGAGAGTTGGTCCCTTGATACGCATTGTGGCGTGGGAGCTTTGCATATGCCAGCTTGCGAGTTGCGGTTGCTGGGACAAGTCGTTGAAGCTCGAGTATTGCAAGGATCGACCGTCGAGTGTGTTGAGTCGGAAATGAAAGTGTTGCGTAACCTGGTTCCCACGGGCCGCTTCCGGAGATATGGTGTTTTGCTAGCGTCTAAGCAAGATTCAGGTCAGCATCAGGACGAGGGGAACCCGTGGAATCACGTTTTTGGAGTGGCATTTTTTGATGTTTTGGAGGAGAGACATGGTAATAAGAGCGTTTGGTGTCTGCTACTTGTGCACGATAGAGGCCTTATCTTGAAACGGCGTGTGGATGGAAGGTATAGTCGCCTTGGGTGGTTTACTCCACAAAAGGAAGAGAAGCTGCCTTTACCAAAAGAAGTAGAAATTCGCCTATTTTAGATACGAGAAGAAGAGCAAAAAAACAAATGAACACCTGAGTCACTATAGATCCAAAGAGAACCTCTGAACAAGTTTTCCACACCCTGCACATGTTTTCCAACCCCCATAAACCGTTAGATGCATTGAACAAGTGGGACAAATGTCGTCAAATCCAAAATCATCCACAATGGAGGGAGATACGACATAGAAGTCATCCGCAGGAGCCACCGATTCCTCAAAGTAGAGGCTCTTCAGAGCAGGCTTGACATTCTGACAGGCTTTTGCGTCCTCAGCAAAATCAGCGATTTCGGCAGATTCGGCAGACTCAGAGTACTCCTTCTCGGATGCTGCTGCTCCCACAGCTTTTGCTTCGGCAGGTTCATCATATTTATATTCCTCCTCTCTGATGGGCCTCTTGGCTTTCTTTTTCGAACCCTTCACCTTCTTTAAAACCCCTAGTGCTGGTTGATAGGCTAGAACATCGATAAACTCGCTAGTAGTGTCCTCGATAGCGATAGCTTCAGCAGGTGCGTCGTCGGTGACTTTCTCGCACTGGAAACGAGCCTCATTTTCTAGTTCGTCCACATCGCTAACTTCGGACAGATATTCATCCTCGGCTGCAGGTTCGGCGTCCTTGGCCGGGGCCTCTTCTGAAATCTCCTCTTTGATTTGTTTCTTTGGAATGGACGAGCGGTTCATCAAACACCTAAAGAATTCAGCGACTTCTTCTGATCGGCTGTTTTTCGAATCTGTGTCCTCAGAAACTTCCATAGCCCCGCCCGTATCTTTTGTTTGTATATTCTCTGCGCTGCGGTTCAGACTCCGGATTTGAAACAAGATGATGCTCTTGAGAAGGATCTGACTTGTTTTGGTCGGCGCGTCGAGCCCAATTAAAAGGTCATCTGCAGCAGTGGAAGTGAGGTCATCACACAGCGAGAAGAGCCGAGACTGGAGATAGTCGGAGACCCCGGGGAGATGGACCGGGGGCTGGTTGGTTTCATCAAAGATCTCAATCAAATGCAAAATGTCCAACTCGTCCCCCAGTCTTTTTATCTCGGCATTTGCGAGACGTCCAAGACCTGGGAGATTGTACACCTGAGACGCGCATGCTACTTGAACCGCCGTCCTCAATTCCGATGAGATTTTGTCTTTATAGCTGGCATCACTAGGTCTAAGACACTCATAATTTTCTGTAAAGAGATAATTGACTAGAACATGGCCAACAGCGATCGGGATATCGCTCATCTGCCCGGGCCGTCCGAATATGTCGGCCTTTCTTTCGATGACCTGCTGTCTCTTGGCGGCAAGTTCGGGACACCTTGACCATATGGTGCGAGGGATGTGGAAAGCGTCCCCAGTCTTGAAGTAGACTGTGACGGTCGGGCCTGCATAAGGGCTAACCAACTGTTAGGTATAAAACGGTGGGGCATTTGCTGGGGTTACACTGACGATTCGGCTGGCCTTATATCATCTTCGTAAGAAGCAGGTACGTCTTCTGGGATCCTGAATTCCTCCATAGATTCAGCAGTGCTTGCAAATTTTTATTCACGGAGTCGTCGCTGGAGTGAAGTGAAGTGAAGGCGGGATGGGAATGTGATGACGGGGAACAAAAGTCAAACAACACCAAATATTTCTAAGATATGGCTTCGAAGCGGGGTAATCGGCAGTGTGATCTCTCGGGCTGTTGGGCACCAGAAAATAGGGCTGCATGTTTGAAACATATAGCTCCAATTGGCTGAAGTGCTTGTGCGTAGCCTCCCGCATGAGGCCAGCGTTGGCGCGAAAATGAGCTCCAATGGGACGGCTGAGCAGGCCTCACCTGGGGACGGGAAGTGTGCTGCCTATCCAAGCCACAAAAAAAAGAACTGGAGAATCGCGGTCAAGCCATGATAACAACTTGTCCTACGTAGAGCCCTGTTGTCAGTCTCGACTACGAGAATTTATGTGATGAAGATGCAGTGATGAAATGGTTGGAATTCAAACCATGGCAACAGACTAGTACTTTAGAGAGCTGGTTAATAGGCTTGCGAATGAATGAATAGTAAGTATCCTTGGTTATATTTCGTCAAAGTATAGACTACTCATTAGAACAGGCTCTTGTCTCGATCTAGGCCATGGAATATATAATCCCAAACGATGACGTAGTTATGTTCGATGGGCCTCGGGCTCCACACATCCTTTCAGCTGCACCTTGGCGCACGGGCCCTAATCAAGCCTGGTCGTGGCGCACCCCACTTCGGCCGAAGGCTGGTGTTCCGGTGGGGGTGGCGCCAGCCCCGAACCGAAGCGAGAACTGGTTAGGTGAGTCGGCCCGGATCATCCATCGACTCTTGTTTCAATGTCTATTAAACATACTCCGTTCCCCGTAGGAGCTCACTATTTTGTCTTATCTAGAATGTGTCTCTTTGCGGTATGGTTGGTTGCTTTAATAGCTGCTAGAGCTGATGTACAATTGGCTGCAAAAATTGCTGTGAAAGCCAGCGAGGGCGGTAGAATGGGAGCTGGCAAGTACCAGCAAAGCTTGAATAGTGGCCAGTGGCATTGTAATGCCAAAGAGAGACTAGGTGCGCCGGGGAGTCGCCTGCACGTCTTCATATCAAAAATACCGATATCAAGTAGCAGCGGGACACCGGGTTCATCCTCGACCATGTCCTATCGCAGAAGTTGAGATTGCGGCCGGTAGTATGGGCCGGAAAAAACATCGGGGCTCAAAAAACATGTACCATTTTGAATAGTCTCATAATATGGTGCTTCTGCGACAACCCGGACAGTACTATTGCTAGTGCTGTGAGCAGCTTACTCTAGATTGCCCTTCTTTATCTGTTGCTCATGTCTCCTTTTACTTACATTAGCCACTCCAGCCTCACAGCGTTTAGAGAGGTCCGAATGGCATTTCAGCATACTTGGAGCAAGTGCTAGGCTGCGAGAAGCAGCCCCAATGGTAAGAATGCCGATAGAAAGGATTGCTGAAAGCTTCATCGCGGCGAGACTTGGAGACAAGAATAAGATGAGAATCTTTTTTTTAAATGGGAATGCAAGGAAAATGAGAACAAGATGTTGATAAAACCATTGTTCTCCCGTTGCGTGAACTGCATTTTATATGCATTGCTAACAAAATAAGGGATGGTTCTGCCTTTGACAACATGTTACTATTTTGCTATCCGCTCACCATGGCGATGTTGATCAGCACGCACCTAGAAGCGCTCAGGGACTCTCCCACCAATAACTAGCTAATGGTTATACAGGCACTGTATCATGAGGCTTTACCAAGAAACGATATAGGACAGGGTTCCGAACGCTACTGAAACCACCGAGGGCAAATACGCCAAGATTTGGCAGGCAAATGAAATGCCGCCCATTTCCACGTTTATCTTGGAGGCTTCATCATCATTATATCTGAAAGAGCCTGAATTACACTGCCAAGGCCACAAGGAAGATCCAACATACGAGCCTTTGCCATCAAAATCCCCGGCCTATAGATTGCAGTGACCGAAGCTGGCAATGAAGCATAATAGATTGCCTCATTTCTACCTGACATACACACACTACTAGAAACGGAGCCAAGAAGTTATGGGTCACTTCAGGAAGAGCTCAGCAGAAGAACGTGGATAAGACGTCTCGTCCCGCAAATGCATGTTTCTCCAATTTACGTATCTGCGTGGGATCCGCCGAATGTCAAGTGTTCCAAATGTCAAAATCCTTTCCACAGGAAAAAAGAAGGGGGTTATCGAATATCCAGATATTTGCAAAAGACTTGATTGTGGTGGCTTCTTCGACGACCGCCTTGATACCCACACTTCGCCATTGGCCATTTGATGCCATAGCAATGATCTAGTAGATGAACATACGATTTCACCGGCAGTTTACACGATCGTTTCTTCTTTATCAGACATACCTCACAGTAACACAGCGCTGATTATTGTATCCCTAGATTAGAAAAAGGAGAGCCCACGTCAGTCAGTACACTGTCGCAGAGCCAGTTTGATAAGCGCTTCAAATATCACATCATGATAGTAAACTTTCGCAAATCCACGTGCCTTTCTCGCCCAGTGATCTTTTTGCATAGATTCCAGCCAAATTCTAATCCCGATTGTGCAACAGGCTGTCGGTTCCAGATAAGGTTTTACGGCATAGAGCGTGGACGTCATACTGGAACGTTGAAGCTTTTCAGCCTCAACGGCGAGTGGGCCTGCAATCTGATGAGTTGTTATTTTCGGTCCATGTCCAAAAGAATAGTGGTCCCTTTCCGGCCCACTTGAGGAAGCAAGAAATGTGACCGAGCCAGAGAGTATCCCTCAACGCATGCGCGTCCTTCGGCTCGCGGCCCGTTATAAATACTCGTGCGACCACCTCTCCTTTCGACAGCTTATTCGTGAGCCACATTTTTGCGTTGCTGAATTATGCTGGTAGATGCAGCCGTGGCCTCGGTGCCTTTGCTGTGCTTGCCGCGCTGCACAAACACCACGGTCACGCGATCACTGCCAATGGCCTAAGAAAGCTGTTCACGGGTGCTACCGCGACCCTTTGCAGCCCTTGGGTGCCGATTTAGTATACATCGGTTCGAAACTGGGGACAGATGCAAAGTAGAGAAAGAGGAAGCAGTATTCGTGATGATCGCGTGACTGTGTGAATAACTACTGGTGGCCGCCGACTCCACCCCCGCCGCTCCGGCCGGCTCGGGTCCCCCACCTCGGGGCCATCAACCTGAGCTCCGTCACCAACCGACGCTCCGCCAGGGGTTATTAGGCTTGATGGTAATTCACCGTAGTTTCAATGCACACGAGACAATGGACGAAACCGCAGCTACCGCAGAGGATCCCGTGATCCCATCCTCCATTGCGCCCATCGCACCGCCATCGTCAACCAGCCCTAGGTCGAACCCGCAGCCTGTTGTTCGCCACCAGTGCCAGGTGTGCTCCAAGCAATACGAGCGCGTAGACCACCTGAGGAGGCACGAGCTTTCTCGTAAGTCTAGCTAAACGCCGCCAAGATGGGCGCATCTAACACGCCGCCAAGACCAAAACCCGCGACATCACGCTTGTCCACGATGCCCTAGGCGATTCAACAGAAGGTAAAGGGCCCCTCGCCGTGGAATCTGACCGCCTAGAGCCAACTGCACCGTATTTACACTGCCCAGAGACCTTTTGAGTCGACACCTCACCACTCATGATTGCTCACCCTCGGATGGAATCACCGTGGAGCGTGCTGCTCAAGCTTGCGTCAATTGCATCTCATCGAAAACAAAATGCGGAAATCAAAGGCCTTGCTACCGATGCAAGTCTAAAGGCTTGTCATGTTTCGACAGCGTGACGAGAAAGGGGGATTATCCGGGGAGGTCTGGCGCCGTCAGTACAGACAGGCGCATTCTCGATGAACAATCTGATGTAGTATCGCCTGGTGTGTCTGATAATTACGCGATGCCTCCTCCGCAACTGCCAAATCAGAACCTCCACCACGACGGATACGCTTCGCCAACCCAGATTTATCAATCTACGCAACATTCCGGATCTAACCCAGCGTCCAAACTCGACGGCTCTATGGACATCACTGGGCTCTTTATGAACAACATGGATCTCGTTGGCTTTTCATTCCCGGATAGTCTTTCTGCTATGCCTCAAGATGTCGAGTTTGGCATTGACGAAGCTCTGCAAAGTCTCCACGCAGATTCGTTCCTAGCAGATGTTTTATCTGAGCAACCTACATCTGATAACGCTGGACCAACTCCCGAGGATGCTCGCGGGGGCGAAACAGAGCCATGCAGCATCGCCAGCAGCGGAACATCTGTCTATGCTAGAGACATGGGATATGAAGCATACAAGGAGTCGCCATGGCTGTGGGTCTCGTTCGATAAGAAGAGGGCTTACGATGCGACGTCGGCAGGGATGCCAACCTCACAACCATCCTCTCCCATGCTCAGATCCTTCGTGACCCCGAGAATGCAAAACATTGCATCAAGAGATGAGCTTCTATCATTGGCGCTCAAGTTTTCGACGACAATTCTAAAAGTTCGGTCTTTTCCATCTTTGAGACTGCTAAACATATTTATCGAGGCCTTCTTCGTGCGACAAGGCGATAGTTACGATTCATGGATCCACCAGTCGACATTCAACCCAGATCGTTGCAGAAGTGAATTCCTGGCGGGTCTCATAGCAGCTGGCTCTACATACTTCGCGGTGCCCAATGTTTGGAAGATGGGCATGGCCCTGCAGGAGATTACTCGAATCTCGGTGTGCCGCGCCGTGGATGACGACTACAGCCTTATTCGGAATCTGCAAATAAATCAAGCTTTCCTCTTGTGGATTGAGATTAGCGTATGGAGCGGGTTTCGCAGGAGAATGGAGATTGGAGAGGGGTTCTCTCACACTGTCCCTACGGTAAATGAACACTGTTCCTCTTCGCGGGATTGGTTTTGCTGAATCTATCATATAGATGCTGCGCGCGACTGGAGCCTTCCGCCAAAGCCATTATCTACCCGAATCATACCCTTCGGCTGAGGATGAAGGAGAGCGACTTAGAGCGAAATGGATGAAATGGGTTGAGCAGGAATCCCTTAAACGGTGCGTACCAACCAAGCTCACATGTCTTCGGGCTATTGCTAACTTATTTTGGAGCCTCGTGCTCCGATGCTTAATTAACGAGATGCAGTGCTCCATTTCATTTGGCCATGGCCCAGTGTGGTCCGGCCTCGAGATTGGCTTTTTCTTGCCGGCCTCGCGGGACTTGTGGGATGCCAGCGGCCCGGGGCAGTGGAAGGAGACATACATCTCCAAGCGCGGGCGACCAGTATCGATAACCCTAGTCGATGCTATGCGCGATGCATCAAAACTCGAGGACGAAAGAGATATGGTTGACATGGCCTTTGGTGCGCTTGCCGTCCTGTACGGCTTCTGGGGACGGGTGTGGTCGTTTTTGGAATCGAGAAAGTACACCTCGACCGAGTCCGGGGCTCCCGCGAACCTGTGGGTTGAGGCACATCGGCACGAGCTGCTGGATCAGATACAGACCACGACGCTCAAACTGGAGTTTATGCATGCTCTTTCCCCAGAGGCAAGACTTGTCAGCGAGTTCTTACTCATGTCCTTGTACACGTGCACAGACGAGACGAGAAGATTCACAAGCTGGGGCGGAGACGAAGAGTCTCGCCGGGTGCTTCCTCGGTTCCGCGGCTGGACCCGTGACGAGGATAGATACTACGCCATCTGGCACGCCGGTCAAGTAATGCGCGCGGCTCGGTCATTCCCCCTCACGCACCTGAAAGGATTTTACGCTATTGCCGTATTCCACGCGAGCCTCTGCTTCTGGATGTTTGCAGTGCAGAATCGGAAATCTCTAGGCTCAAGGAGCGGCAGTCGGAATATCGAGTGCGATGAGCGAGATGCGGATTCCGCCCGCTCGGGTTCATTCGATGTGTTATCGGCTTCCGCAGAGACACAGGCAAGTTCGCGAGACTCGCTCAAGTCCTTTTCCGGGGAGAGCATTCCTGGAATCATGCTGGATAGGGAAGAGACGGCTGATTTACGAACATTTCTTCAAACGGGCTATGGACGCCCGCTTCTGCACGTCGATGGTGACGCCGAGGAACTTGGCGAACCAGGAATCATTCCCAGATTAGTGCCGGCCGTGTTTCGAAGTAATTATCCCGCTGATGCGCACCCTCTGCCGCCCCTCCTCGAAAATCTAGCTAGCATGGCGCAGGGCTTTAGTTAAAACCCCCGAATCATCCAAATAGGCTCTCCCTCAATCAATCAGCCATAGTCCAAATGGCCTTCATTACGATTAATACAGTACATATTTCAGTTTGACCACCTCGACGCGCCTCGCCTCCATCTTCCACGGTGCCTGCTGCATCCATCCAAAGACTTCAGGCTTGGCGAGATCCCATTTCTCCTCTCTTCCCACTCCATCCCACACTAGCCAGTTGGCCCTTGCCGGTTCCGTCCCGAGAGGTGCCTGAAACACCCATTTCCTTGCCCGCTTGGCGACTTGCTGCAGCTGTGACCTTTTTGCGCCAAAGGTCTCGAGCACCAAAGTAAATTCAAAATCCTTCCCAAATAGCCCCGGCATCCTGGTCCATTGCGGAGGGATCGTGATGTCAAGATCCAGCAAGTCCGTTTGATGGCGGTGGTGCTGAGAGGTTCCTTTCCCGTTTTTGATATGAGGCTGGCTTTCCCACGCAGACCAATCCCGTCGGTTCAGTTGCACGACAACATCTCTGATGGAATGTCGCAAGATGCTCCTCAAGACCCATTGGCACACTTGAGACTTGTTTTCTTGGACATGGTACTCGATTTGCCCAAGTGCGAGAGAGTGGGCATTCTCGAGCTGCCTGATGCAGTGCTTCAACTCATCGCGTAAAAACGCCTGTTGACAACTTATTTCGATAGTTTCAAGGCATAAAAAATGCCACGGCTTCATGTCAAATGAGGCCAGCGATATGCGTCCTTTGCTCGGTCGGTCATCCTCGGAGCTATGGAAAATAACGAGCGGGGTCTGTCGGATTGGAAGGTCCCACGCCTCAGAATAAATAGCGCGGCAGGTACGGAGGAGTGCAGTATCAACGCGGGGTGGTCCGGTATGATGTGGTCGCCATGCATGAAGTTCGCGATCATACGGTCGATGAGGATCGCAGTATGTGGCTGTGGCGAGTTCCCATATTTGATACCGGATTTCGGGTGGCAGTCGGAATAATCGGCATTGAAATTGGGGATGAAATTCGGACAACGTAAATTGGACTAGAGCAGCTAGTGGCAGTGTGTCGGATGGTGAGTTGGGGAAAATGTCATCATCAAAGTCAGCTTCCAAGCCGCGTGGAGTTGAATATACAGTGGTGCAGTCAACACGGGCCATCCGGAATAGGTAAGAGCTTCAAAATTAGTGATTGTTTGTGGAAATTTTAAATTTGCGTTCTGATAAAATAGACAGAGAGCAACTGTGCAAAAGACTGCTATCGGCGTTAAAACGGACAAGATGCAAAGCAAACCAATAAATTGCAAAATCCCGGGGTTTTGGCACTTGCCAGCAATTTGTAAAGTCAGGTTGGTTCAATTTAGGTGTGCGTCCGCATTTAGATCCCTGTCAAACGAACATGTGCCTGTTGGTCCGATCAGGCGTTGCGCCTGGACCGGGAAGCGAGCCCGATCCTTGAGGCCCCCCCGTCTTACCAACAACTGCAACAATGTGCAAATGAGGCAGCTTGGTCGTACGTTTCCCCCAGCTCGCCACTATTGCCCAATGAGGCTGCAAAAGTTCGGTTTCTGCCGCGGAGTTGTCAGGAAATCGAACAATTGCGCCTCCCAATCAATCAGTCCATCACCCAACCCGCAATACAAGTCCCACTCAAACCTCGTGCGTAGCCCGTTAGCTAATCATCTCCCGAAGGTGGCGTGCCGGCTGAGGGAATCGGCCCGGGCCACGGTTCGGACGGACGCGGACGACAGCAAGGGAACCTGCACAAACCATCGGGACACGGGCTTCCAGTAACACATTGAAACAAAAACATGCATGAATTAATATCAACTATAGCAAATCCGATCCATCGTGTAAAACCGCCACCAACACTGATGTCTAAGTATCCCTGGTCCCCAGCCCTCAAGAATCTCTACTTTCAGATAGATAGCTCACGATCCTATTCACTGCGGCCGTAGACTTCGGAATGTGGGGAAGCACTGGCCAGATGTGAACCATGCGCTCACCAACAACCAACTCCACCGTCGCTCCCTTGTCCTTGGCCATTTGCACCATCTTCTTCGTATCTGGAGTAAGCAAGTCCCATGATCCCGCAAAGACCAACATGGGAGGAAGGCCTGCCAGCTCGCCGTAAATCGGGCTGAGCGTGGGGTTTTGAGGATCCCGGCCTGGATACGCCAGGCGCGTCATCTCCTCGATGCCGCACACGGTCAGCCAGGGATCGCTCTTGGCCGCGACATGCAAGTCGGGGTTGGCGAGGCTGTAGTCGGTGCAAGGAGAGATGAGCACCAAGCGAGATGCGACGGGCCTCTTTTCCGCCACAGCCTGCTGCGAGAATGCCAGGGCCATGGTGCCTCCGCACGAATCCCCTGCGCACCAGAAGGGGGCATCGGGTTTGGCTGCTGCGGCGAGTTCTTTGTAGATGGGTCCGACAACTTCGTAGATGCCATCAATGTCGGTCTCGGGTGCGAGCGGGTATATGGGCACAACAACGGTGCACTGCAGCCGCTGGGCGAGCGTTGCCACGAGCCGCCAGTGCAGGGCTGACATCTCAAACATGAACGCGCCGCCATGTAGGTACAGGAGGGTTACCCCTGGCTTCGCACCCTCCGGCGTAAGATGGAAGACGAAGTGGCCATCCTTGGTAGTTGTTTCAGAGATGAAGAACTGGTCGTACAGTTTGCTTGGTGGCTTGAGCTCCCGCGTCTCGCGGTCCTTGGCAATGGCCTTGTGCAGTGCTTCCTTGGACTGGCACGCACCTCCAATGGCAAGCCGCACGGCCCAGTAGAGAAAGATCTCGAGTACGTATTCGAAGTAATACATGGCCATGCGATTTTCATACAGTAGACTGGGAAGGGCTGGGGGAGGGGGGAGGGGGGAGGGATGAAAAGAATGACGGGACGGAGTGATGCAACACTGTGGTTGGGGAAGTGTGGCTCATTTATCGGTGCACACCGGTTCCTGGTTGGGTGTGGTCACCCAGTGCATGAACCTGGTTCTTTCCGAATCACGAGGTCTTTTTCGCGGCTGAAATAGGGTCCCCGTATGAGGTTACAGTCCCTTATCCATCATGTTCCCTGCATCGTGTCCAACCAACAGCTAGCTGTCCTGTGCCAATCATATTGATGCAAGGTTGCAGGAATTTCGTTCCGAACAATATTCGTACTGTATTACTATTCATTCCGTTTTAACATGGCCGGTTTCCCACTAGAAATCGAGAAAAGACTGCTGACTACGACTGTCATCATTTCACTGCCGTTGGATATCAACTATGGCCAGTGATGATCGTGGTCCGCTAGTTCCAGCCGTCTGTTACCCTCTCGTTTCGGTAGCCTTCGTCGCATTCTTGCTTCGATGCTATGTACGACTTCGTATCGTTCAAAAGTTTGGCGGAGACGACTGGTGTATGGTGGTGGCTATGGTATTACACTCCCTTGTCCGCGATATCATGCACGCTTGTGGTACTAAGTTGTTCACTAGACAAGCTTCGTATTCTTTGTCGCAAGCTCTCTGATCGGAGTTCACCATGGAGCTGGTCGTCATCTAGCAGAGATTTCGACAAGTGACAGGATAGTCGCTCTAAAGGTAAAATGACATCGCCAAGGCCTCGGAAATTATACTAACCCTATTTTAGGCCTGGTGGTTTTGTTACCTCTGGTACACAGTCGCCATGGTGTCTTCAAAAGTCTCAATTAGCTGGTTTCTTCTTCGGATTGTCATTCAAAGGAGTCATGTATGGATCATCTATTCCACCATGGCAATCACTGTCGTATCGGGCATAGTATTTTTCTTCATCACTCTTTTGCAATGCAGGCCTATTTCTTACTTCTGGGAGAGAAGTAAAGGCTCATGTATGGAGATGGAAGTAGTCGTAACGATTACATACGTCTACACTGCATTCAGCATTCTATGCGATTTGATCTGCACGATTCTTCCAATGTTCATTGTTTGGGGTTTGAACATGGATCGTCGAAGCAAGGTGGCTTTGATTCCGATCATGGCACTCGCTTGTGTGTATGTTGCTCCTCTCTCTATTGTGTCCCTCTGCTAACAAATTTCAGGGCAAGTGCAGCAATCATTGTGCGGATTGTTTACATCAAAGACTCAAAAGACGCGGATTTTCTTTGTGAGCCTCTTGGAGCACCTGAATTTACCGAATGGAAGCTAACGACGATGATAGATGCGACAATCAACATTGTGATCTGGTCTGCAGCTGAGCAAGGTTTAGCGGTCACAGCAGGTTGTCTGGCTACCCTTCGCCCCCTATTTCGAGCGGTTTGCCAGAGCCTGGGTGCTTCAAAATCTCACTCCACATCGTTGTCCCAACAGAGGTCCGATCATCCACTGCGGATTATTTCTAAAGGGGAGTCATCCCGGCGGGGAGGATGTGAGAGTGAGGAGGAGCTAACTAATTCGGTTGGTGGCCGGACCTGCATATGAAACAGCACCGTTGTTTATTTCTCCAGTACAATATTTTTTCATTGCCATGAGCATTTCTGGAACAAATCTTAGTGTAACTAGGTTCTTGGCACATACGTATAGAATACCCCCTGTAGATAGATCAATTAGCAATGGCAACAATAGCGCATCACATGCTGTGCAAGGCAGGAAGGAGTTTCACAAACGGCGAATTCCGACTCGCAGTGGAAATAATGACTGCTCTTGGAATGATTCGGTGGCCCGAACGCGGACGACAAAAGCACTTTGTCCCAACCAACAATCGAACCCCTGTAAATGAGTTCATGCCACGTCAAGCCCTCTCGTTCTAGCAGCCCTATTCCCGGCACGGATCGGAATCACGTTCCCCGGTGGCAGAGATCACCAATAATGTGGACACCACAGATCATAAGGGATGGTGCGTTTTCACCCATCCTGGATCATTCGACCTCGAATCGGAGTCATGGTAACCTGTGAATTTGGGGCGCAGCCGCGTACGGTTCCTGTTTCGGTGAAATGTGCATAATTGCGACCGTTTGTTGGTTCTAACAACATGGGATCGCTTCCGCGCCATGCCATTGGCTCCATCGTGACCGAGGTGGATCGAACAGGGCTGGCCATGCTCAGGTCAGTCGCGATTGCTTGGGTCCTATGATAACAGGTGCCTGGCGAAAGGGATCTGAGCGCTTGCAATTCGACACTGTGACTAGACGCACGAGATTCTACACAGGTATCGCGAGTCAAAGTCATCACCATCGAGATAAAAAAGAAGAAGAAAAAGTGGCCTTCATAGAAAACCACCATGCTTCACGCAATGAGGCTCTGGATCGCTCGCGACAAGGGTATCATTCCTGGTGCAAATCTCATTACCCGAGCCTGTGTTGATAGGACCCAGTCGTTCCAGCCCCGAAGCCCTTGTCCCTTTTGCTCTCACCATCCCCGGATTGACAATGCATTTCGCGTCCCTAAGCCCTGTCAGGGATTATACACTAGCTGGGCTTTAATCTCGCGGGTTTCTGATCAAGGAAGGATCCCTTTTAGTTCCGGATGAACCCAGCACCGTCATGGTAACAAATCCCGGTCAAGTTGGGGGACGCGCAATTGTTGGATCACTCGAGTCATTCATCTGCCTCAACCAACAAAATTACTGGAAGTTCGCACCAGTAGTCCGAGCTGGTTGATAACAGCGTCACATTCGTACTCTTGGTCACACATTTACTGTGATTGATTATAGAAATTCAGTATCCACAGGGCACTGACGCACTGACGCTGCTTCATCTTGGCCATGTCCAACTGGTTGCCACGGACTTATGTCCGGACTTACCCTAGAGAATGATTTCCCCGCTCTTACTAACAACCACTTCAATGGGACTCACACGCAGCACAAGAGAGATGACAAAAATCAGAACTAGGTTTTTTTCACCTGCTACCTTTAGTCGAATGTGGTTAGAGAGGGTTTGAAATACGCGGGCTGATGACGGAGGGAGCCGGCAATAGATCTCAGTAAGTATTATGCGTACACTCAACCCAAATGCAAAACAACTAGCATTGTAATAAATTATGGATTCATAAAACTACAAATCTTGGCACGTTTTGGAGTTGCGTCATTGACACAAACGAAAAACGAAAGAACAATTTGTTTTCAATAATGTCGATTTTATGCTCATTAATTCTTTATGCTATCACCACGCTAATTCACCATGCATTAACACAAGCCATCCTTTGTTAGCATATCCGCTGGGTTAACACCCGTGCCAGCCGGTCTGTCCCCAAGCGCTATGCAATGTTTTTCAAAGTGAGAAAGTCGCCTGGATATCAAAGCGAAGTTGCACTACTCCTCATTCCCAAAGACCACTGCGTTCTCGAAAGCCCAGTCCCTAATGGCGTCAAAGTTACGACAAGTGTGCAATGTGCTGAAATCCGGCCAATGACCTTCAAATCCTTCGTAATACTTGAAGGCAAAAACACCAGTGTCACTCTGACACATCAGTGCTGTTCGCAAAACCTCAATGCAGTGGTCTATCACTGTGGTTAGTGCAAGCTTGGCTGGGCTGCTCAGGGTGGGGGGTCATTTACCTAAATGCCCTCTGAGGTCTTGTTGCTCTACTTCAATATCACCACCTTGGTGAGAGTAGTATTCGCTGTAGCTATCTTGCCTCAATAGATTGAGGCAGTGCAGTTGGTGGAATACTTGCACGCCGACACGATACCCTTCTTCGCCTGTCTTTGGGTTTTTTACCTTCAGAGAGGATGGGTCAAGACCTAGACGGTCAAGCTCGGCTTTGGTAATCATTTGATCACCCACATCGTAGGTAATATGGTTCCATGCATCGTCCACGGCAGAACCATAGCCCATGTACTCTGTCTGTGCTTGGACTGGCGTGATATTGTATCGAATGGTGTGATACTCCACCACCGACTCTGCCGGTGCTGCGTTGTGTCAGTATAATGTGTTGACATGTTTCGCGAGGGCTGAAAAACGCACAATAAGGCGAGAGCTTCTCGATACAGCTTTTAGAAGAAGGTTTTCCAAAGTGCATGCAAAAGGATGCCGCAAAGAGTGTGAATGAGATTGTGAAAAGCAACCCATGTACAAGCCAAATGACATTTGACTGATGTTTTGAATGCCAAGAAGCGGGATCGAGTGGTTGAAACGACTGCTCTGATTGCAATAAAAAGGTTTCCTTCTCCATGGACTGGCGATCGGCATCCTCATCAAGAGGGATTGCTTCGTATTTATCGCCCATTTTACTTTTTGGAGTTCGTATGGACTGTGACAAAGATGCCAAAGAACTGCTCGAGATATCAATTCAAGAAGTAAAAAAATGTGATGGTTAAAAGGGGAGTTGGAACAGGGCTGAGTGTATTGAATAGGTATTGAATGTTGAACCAGGTTTTGGCTGCGCTAAAAATCACAGTGAAAAAATAAGGCGCGATGGCAGGAGTCTAAATTTAATTTTGACAGGCTTGGCGACTTCTGACAAGGGCTGCCACAATTGTGAAGCATTCCATGAAGGAAGGGTCGAGCCCCAGACTCCGCAAAATCGGAGGCTAAATGCATTGGACAAGATGATGGAAGAAATGATACCCTGCCTGACATAATGGAGGCCACCAGCCAGGGTGCACAGGCCCGAAATAGCGCTTCTCCATGCGGGGTGCAGTGTGATGTTACAGTGTGATGGTTGGCCTTGCAGCATTAGTGCGACGTCTCGGCTCGCGAAGCGGTGAGATGCGCCGATGAAACAAATGTCGCGCCCAATGGACACGCGAGAGGCTAGATCTTCCCAGCGCAACGGTTGCATTTCACGGGGCGCCAGGGGCTGCTCGGCCATCTGACGCACTCGTGCGGTTCATCCAAACTAAGCTTCTAATGCTCCACTGGCAGCGGCAGCCAAGCCTCAAACAGGGGAACTTTGTTCACGGTGATAGCTGCCATCGCATAGCTGCACAACCATGGTCACCGTCGATTATTTTCCTCTTCTCGAAACCTACCAGAGCGCTTGCGGACCGTTTGCCCGGCACTAGGGTTGTTCAGGGTTCCATGTCGGCGCCAATGCTACTCTCCTCGTTCGCCGACAAGCGACAGTTCGGTGAGGCCTCGGTTTCAGATGTCGGTTATACGGCATCACGAAATAGGAATCTTGACTGTTATTTTCGACGTCACACGGGTATGCTCTCGCAGAATGGGTTTCAAGAGATGACCAGGAGAGCATTGAGAAATGCCTCTCTCAATATGTCCCTCGTAAAGGTGTTAGCGAGTATGTTGTATAAAGGTTCTCAAACCTTCTCAGCCATCAAGATAGGAATACTATCGACATTTACAATCTCAACTCTCTTGAGCTACAATTCTTTCCTTATTTACATTCTCCATCATTTTCTTCATTTTTGACTGCTGGCCAGTTTACCATCTATTCCATTTTTAAAAGCCAACATGAATTTTTACATTCTCTTCCTCACCATCTTCGCCGGCATGGCTGTGTCTTCTGGTCTTCTTGCCAGGAACTATGGAGTATGAAATTTGCAAATGTCTTCAGTCGCGTTTACTAATATTCTTTTTTTTTTTGACAGGCCCCACTGGCTCTTTTGGCCATTCCCGTGCATGGCTTGCCGGGACTTAGCTCCTTGGGCATTAGAGAAGTAAGTAGGCTGCTCTATATAGACTTCACATGCTGACATAAAATAGCCTCACCATCAAGGGCAACAGAACAACGGCAATGCTGCCAATGCCAGAGTAAAGACCAACAATAACAACAAACGAGACGAGGCTCTCGAGGCCCGTCATCACCAGGGGCAGAAGGCCAAAGCCAATTCCGCCAAGAACAACAAACGAGAGGAGGCGCTCGAAGCCCGTCATCATCAAGGGCAGAAGGCCAAGGCCAATGCTGCCAAGAACAACAAACGAGAAGAGACCCTCGAGGCTCGTCACCACCAGGGACAAAAAGCCAAAGCCAACGCTAGTAAGAACAACAAGCGAGATGAGGTTCTTGAGGCCCGTCATCATCAGGGACAGAAGGCCAAAGCCAATGCCGCCAAGAACAACAAACGAGATGAGGCGCTTGAAGCCCGTCATCACCAGGGGCAGAAGGCTAAGGCCAACGCTAATAAGAACAACAAAAGAGAGGAGACTCTCGAGGCTCGTCATCACCAGGGGCAGCAGGGCAACAACAACGGTAACAACAACAACAATAACGCCGCTGGTAACAATAACGCCGCTGGTAACAACAATGCTGCTGGGAACAACAATAATGCTGCTGGAAACAACAATGGTAACAACAACAACAACAATAATAACGCTGCTGGTAACAATAACAATGCTGCTGGAAATAACAACAACAACAACGATAACGCTGCTGGCAACAACAATGCTGCCGGTAACAACAACAATGCTGCTGGAAATAACAACAACAACAACGCTGCTGGCAACAACAACAATGCTGCCGGTAACAACAACAATGCTGCTGGTAACAACAATGCCGGGAACAATAACAACAACAACGATGCTGCTGATAAAAACGATGCTGCTGGCAACAACAACGCCGGAAACAACAACAACCAAGACAACCAAGACGACCAAGGCAATCAGGACAATCAAGACAACAACGACAATAACAACAACGACAACAATAACAACGATAATAACAACAATGCTGGCAACAACAATGCCGGCAACAACAGCACTGCTGTTGCAACTAATCCCTGCAACACCAAGCGCAGTTTCCGTCTTGATGTTCGCCATCGCAAAGGCAACGGCAACGGGAACGCGGCAAATGCTGCTAATACTGCCAACTGCAATTGAGGGGCCACATAGGCGATGATGCGTAGTATCCTATTTCATGGTACGTATGCTGTGACATACTAGATGAGGTTCGCGATGGGGTTTTCTGGAGCCAAAGAGATCGGCGAGGGATTTGGCTCTGGTTTCCATAGACAGTAATGGTGGCCTTGAGACGCGAGCATGAAAGGCCAAATTGAATGCACCCTGTTTCCCCCAAAAACTGTTCCCTAGGGTATGGTAGTTGTTTAATATGATAAATCTCGCAAGCGGTGCAAAGTTCACACCATAATCCCGAGAAGAAAGTAGGGGTGATGCAAGATACAGAATCTGTATTCATGCTTGTGACCGTGAAACCCACCAACTCTAGTACGGTGTCTCCCCAATCATATTTCCAGCATCCGAATAGCGCGCAACTACCCACCAACCACCTGACGGAGCACTGATCGCCGCCATGCCAACCTTTTCGGTGGCATTCCACATGCATTGCGCTAGAGAGAGAATTGGCAACTGTGCATCAAATGAGATAGATAGTGGGCACGGGAAAACGTACTATAATGGGCATAATTGCTGAAATTCCCTTCTGGGAGAATCTCTCCGTTGTACACAGGGGCTTCGGCCAACCTAGAGGGTCAAAATTAGAATCGTTAAAGTCCAAGTCCTTGCCCGGCTATGATTTACTTACCACATCCTCGTTGCTGCTGTGATAGGAAACTTGACAGTATTGGTGCCGGGAATGTAAGTGCTTTTCATGGAAATTAGCGTGTATTTCAGCATCCTCTCGGATATTCAAAGTACATGCCCAATGAATGCCAAGTTTTCGCCTTGATTGGGGCGTGTGACAGCCTTTGAATGGACAATGCTTGTACCCCCCGTCAACTCGTTGGCGTAGGCCAGGGCCTGCGTTTTCAGGGAAGGATCCCACACCAAAGGAGTCAGGCCTTTGGACGCCCTAGCTGCATTATGCAACTTCAGCCCATACCTCTCATCTGTACTCAGCGGAGATTTGGACCAAGTGACTTTCGAAGCTCGAGATGATATACTCTGGGTGTTTAAGCCCCAGGAACTGCCGGCTGGATCTGGGCTTGGGTTTGGAACTCTTCTCTCGTTTGGGTGGACGACTTCCGGGACAGCTGCGAAAAACGCTGCTCCATGAGGGGGAGCAAAAAGCTCGCCCGCTGCATCATTTTGAGCAATAGGGCTTCCTAGAACAAAAGAAGCCAAACCAAAGATGAGCAGGCACTTAGCGTAGACGCTGGGAGGCAACATGGCAGCAGTGGGCGAAGATTGACCTAGGAACCGGCCTTGATCAATGCTGTGGGATGATGTTGTGAGGAGAGTAAGAATGAACTTTGTAGGGAATATGTCATTTATGACGAGTATTCATATTGCTAATGAAGTTTCAGGTGAAATCTTAGGACTAGCTTGTTGTGTGTTCTGGTATGTGAGGTTGTAGGCCCTTGCTCTGATGGAATGTGAGAGGGGCAGTTGAGTTATGGATCCCGAACTTTTGGGCCAGGATCACAGCAACGTGAAAAAAAACTTCCGATCATTTTTTTCAGCATCTATGTCGACTGCTCCAAGAGGTTTCCACGGCTCACAAATCGGAACCATGTCGACGGCAACTCGAGATTACACACTGCACTTCAAAACGCACATTGTTGATAGCGATGGCCCAAGTATTACCTAGTCCGCTTATCCTCGACTAGCAACTGAATATACATTTCTGTTGAGCCAAAACGAAGAATTTAGGTGCATATCATGACGATCTAATCTGCATCGGGTCTGCAGTCGTCTGGGTGCATCACCTGTGGCGACCCACAGATGATCGTTATGATCCTCCCCAGCAAGTAATAAAACTGTAAGACCCAGAGGTATCCTACAGCAAAGACTTGGTACTCATAGACACCGACCTATCATATTTCTGCAAACGTATCATGGCCAAAATTCTGATACAGAAATCGCTGTTTCAGCGATCAATGGTACAGGTTAATAGCGGGACATGGTGTTCGAAACGCCTAGTGGGCTCATCTGCACGAGGGGTAGATAGATGCCTCCAATGTACAGGTCCTTGAATAACCACCCATGCAGAAAAACCAGTATATGATCACATTTTTGTATAGTCTTTCATAAACACGACCAAAAAGGTGAGAACGCTCCCATGCCCTTCAGCTCCCAGTCACATACACCGCACAGCGCAAGTTGAGCTATGCGAGGGTGAGGAACCGGAAATTAAATTCATGTCTTGCAAACGGCAGGTGCTTAGGTAAAACAGTGTCTGAAAGCCTATTGAGCAGCCATAACCGGACTGAAGATCTCAAATCTATCAAGAACTGCCCCCTTTGCCCTCTGGTATGCAAAATGTCTCTCGCCATTGCAATCGCGCGTGCGCGTGCACATCTCAATTTTTTCGCGTTGAACACGGCCACTTGTATCGAAAAGAGCAGAAGCTGGGTTCAGCCACGTTTTGGATCAACGGATAGCAAATGCGGACACATCAGTCTCTTGCAATTGCCTTCATGTGACGCTGTGTTTGCAGCCATTTCGGTACAATTCGTCAGTCAAAGCCGTATTGTTATTTAACGGTAGCCAATCAATTTCAAGACACGTAGAAAATATTAACCTATTAACACTGCGGGTCTTTCGGGTGATATACATCGAGCGTTGATCTGGTATCGGTCAATTCTTCGAAGTGAAACATTGTGGAACCGTCTACTTCAGAAGCCAGTTGTCAAAGAAGGCAACAGCCTGGAAGAAAGCTTGCTCTTTTGCAAATCTCTCATGCTTCTTGCTGAGATCGCACCGGACTGCGAATCCATGAGCAACGTGGGAGAAAAGATTAATCTGATAAGCATGTCCTCCCTTCTTCAATATCTCCTCGCTCTCGTGTCGCTTTTGGGCCGGAAAAATTGAGTCAGTCTCAGCAGCAGCGATGGATAACGGCCCGGTGATGGATGCAAGCTCGTCCTCGTCGACGAATGATGGATGTGCGATGAAGCCGACCTTGATACCATTCTTATAGTGTCTCGTGACGTATTTTGCCCCAAAGCAATAGCCCACAGCACCAATTCTGCTGATTCCCAAGTCGCTCTCCATGAAATCAATCGCATCCTTCACGATTGGGTCAATTTCCTTGATTGTATGTCCGCCAGCTTCATTCCGCCCATTTTGGATCCAATGTTGCAAATTTAGATCGGCGAGTTGGTTGACCTGGATGGCATCCCCATTGAATAGGTCAATGATCAAAGTTGTGTAGCCCTTGGCCGCGAATTCGTCCGCGAGAAGCATGCTGTTATCCCAGATTCCGAGAATGTCTGGAACATATAGGATGCCAGCCCCACTGTGTGCAGTTTCTGTGGAGGCTGTTGCCAGATAGGCGTCGTGAGGCCCAACCTTGATCATTTTGCCCTTTGATGTGCCTCTACATATGCAACGTCAGCTTCAATTGCGGGTATCAGATGTAAAAGGGCTATAAATGGCGTGATTACATACTCATGACGAAAGCCAATAGTGCAACATCATCCTGGTGGATTCGAGGCCATGTTGTAATTACGCGCAAGTTTTGAGTAAAAATATTGCCGACTTGAATTTGAGATATGAACTCGACAGAATGATAGTGAAAACAGGCAGTAAGACAAGCATGTATATATATATCTTGAAGGCGGACAATCGACTGCTATTTTGATGGCCATCAGTGTCGATCGAGGGCTAGCTACCAACGACGGCCAATCGCCACATTGGGTACAATCCGAGCAGCCTCTTCCATAGCATCCTGCTAGTCAAAATGCGGCCACCCAAGCGAAATTTACCACTTGTAAATAATGACAGCCACTAGTCCTGATTCTACTTTTAAAATATTATAAAACCAACCGGGATTTTCCAATTTCGGCATTGTTTTGCGGTCACTCGCCCGGAAATATGCCAGGAAACATGAAATTTCTTGGAAAACGATGCGTCAATAAATTTATCTATGTGTAATGAAGAAGAAAGCACTATAAAAAGCCCCTGGCTCATATTCAGAATGCATCACAAGTCCATGCTGCCTACTCCACTCCTAACGCCCCCCCCGCCCCCCCCCCCCCCCCCCCCCCCCCCC
>KV875276.1:110306-131846 GCA_001879505.1 Calonectria pseudoreteaudii
CCCCCCCCCCCCCCCCCCCCCCACCCCCCCACCCCCCCCCCCCCCCCCCCCCCCCCCCCCCCCCCCTTTCCGCAATCTTCAATGCGCCACCATGATTCAGCTAGCCCACGAGATTTTCTATTATTTTCCCAAATGTTTCGTCGATTGAAAAGGCTGCATTGTTCAGTCGGTTTACAAGGTCCATGATTTTATCAACTCTTGCTTGATTCTGCTGTGATTGAGGCATCTCGCTGATGCGCACCAACAGCTGGTTGAAATTTCGGACCTGAAGCTTCACCAACACTCGAATCATGTGCAATCGCTCCTCGTACGAATATTGACACTCGAATTCGGGAGAAAACATCTCAGCACTGCATGGAATGGATATCGTAGTACCATCCAGAAGCTGAGCTGTGGACGCGGTAATTGGAGTCTCAAAATTGGCGATCAGAGCCGGATCGGCGGATTGTGTTGGATTATCGATCGGATGGTGAATGTGAGCGCCATCATCGTCCAACCCTGCCAGACTGGCATATTGGCGCTTTATGCGGCGAGACAAACACTGAAACATGTTCGCAATCCTGTTGCATATGATGAGAATGACTGGAAAAGTGGTGGATAAATGCAGACACTTGGGGCAGTCGAGTGGCTTGCAGCAGTGAAACACCATCCACTTTTGTAGCTTTAAGACTAAATCAAACCCCAGGGTTCTGAGTTTAAACTCATCATCATCTAGCTTTTGCACAATCTCAAGCATGTCTTCGAGGCAAGAGCACGCATTCAAGTTGCCAGAGTTTGGTGTTGAGTCAACGGCAGATGGTTGAGAATCTAACGTGGGTTTGTACGACGAAGTGGTTATGTCTGGGAATGACTGGGTCTTGTCCGCAGTGAACATATCCATAAAATCACCAGATATCGAAGGTGGAGACATTACAGACTCTTTTGTGGATTCGCCTGTTTAGATAGTCAACTAATTGCCTGAAAATAGCATTGAAGCCGAGTGAACTCACTGTGCAACACATTTGAGGAGGTGCTTCCGCCGCTCGTTTCTGAGCTGCTTGTTGGTGTTGCGACCGCATCAAGCGCGTTTAGCTGGCTTGGACCGTCTAACTCCAATGCAGTGCTTGCATCTTGGCCGCTCAGTTCGCTAATGTCGGTGACGCTACCAGGTTGCTGAAGAGCAGCTTCGCCTGCCACCAATCCTTGGCGGATGGCGAAATCAGAGTCCCGCGACGCATTGATGGAACTGCTTGCTGTTGTTGGTCCAACTTGTGGCGTGGCATGTGAACTATCAAAACAATCGTTCATGCCAACATCTAAACTGGAGCGGTGCAAATTAGAAGCAGCACTCGTCCGACCTTTGCGAACTCTAGTCCGGGGCTCTGACGAAAAAATGCACGCCACTTGCTGAGCGATGCATCTATCACACGACTTTTTCAGCCCAGTACACCGAACCTAGATCCAAACTATCAGCGCACAAAGTCAAGTATCAAGCATAAAAATTGTCCTCGCACCTTCTTACTGCGACACGCCGTGCATGCATCTCTCCGGCTTGACCCAAAACGGTTACGAGCGCTGTCTTGGCGAGCGCTGCTCAGGGAGACCTGCTCCATGCCCGCACCTTGGCGGGCATTTTTCGAGGCCTTTAGTGTGACGAACATTTCCTGAACGGGAAAAAGCTTTTTCGTATGCTGACGGCCAAGGGTGGATGGCAAAGATTTCAACAGATCCAAGAAGCATGACGACGACGATGCTCGAGGGAAATTCGGCAATTACCGCATAAGGCAAGGTGTGTCGGTGATTACCGTATTAGGAAAGGCCGCAGATAACGACTTGGTTCAATTACTCAGCAGCTTCTTGCTACTCAGTGGACCGATGTCCGTATCCACCTCTCCGAGTCGTGATGGAAGGGAGGGCAGGCTGAAACAAAATTAGGCGACCTGAAAAATGTCGGACGATGGAAGGTAGATGTAAAGCCCATAGATATCCAAAGCCCGAGGGTTTGATTGGCCCAAATACGACGACAGGGCAAAGTGAAAGTCCCATATGGCATTTTCAATTTCACTTACCGAAAAAAATAAAAATCCCCATCAACTTTACTAGCAAATGCATCAGAGCAAACATATTACCGCAGCAAAATGTCGCACCCCTTTCCCCGTTGGTCGAGAGGGATTATGGCCTTTCAATTAGGGATGCAGCGAGTATTTTACCTTGGGTCGCTTGAGAGTCTCATCCCCCGAAAATTCATCCATCGCTATCTGATCACTATCTGGACGGAAGATGAAACGCTAGAAAATACAGAGGAAAGGATAATCAGCATAGCAACAGCTGAAAGTCCCTTTCACATGTATTTGCCAAAATTGCATGTCCAAAAAAGAAAAAAATTCTTGTGGTAGAAGTGAGACAAAACTTGGCAAGCATCCGAGCCTCCGAGCATCCGGCAGCAAATAAATCCCTTTTTCATTCTAACAAGTGCCCTCAGGGGAAGCTGTGGATCGCTACCTTGGAGTTTTAATAAATGGGATGAGGAACCGAATATATCTTGGGGCGACATCTGGAGGAGGCAGTTCATTCGCGCAGCTACCAGGGAAGGCCTCCCTCAGGGAAAGTACATGAGCACTATGGGCTTTTTTAGGGATCACTCAGTTAATTCTTGAGCATAACATCGTAAGGAGGTACAAATCACTCTGTGTACCTGATGAAGGGTTGCCCTAGTGTCCTGTGTCTCAGACACTCACCACAAATCACTGTCAAGGGATCCAAAGCTGATGGATTGAGCAAAAAGGGAGAAATCTCCCTCGCCAGGGAATTTTTTTTCCTTCTCCCATATCCTTCAGTCAAGTTACTAAACAACTCACAAGATTCATCAGCAATCAAATATTCGTGCAAATCGCTGTCATAAGTCTGTAATTGACACCAACCTCATATTAGGTAGTGCCTATTCATGTGTTAAGTTGAGACGTCTAGGTTTGAATTTGCGCCGCAATCTCTTGCTGCCAAATCAATGAATAGCCCCTTTCCATTCAACAAATGCTAGCAACCCGTTAGTTAGCCTGTTTCAGCACATCCTGCCCTCGTTGCCATATCACGCCCTGCCGCGACCCTATCCCTCCGAGTCAATCATCATTTTGCATTCCTGTGCAATCCTCGCCCATATTACCGAAGTTTGGCGCTGCCTGCCTCTCTGCGAACACTCTCATACGCGGTGGTTGCGTCTTTTCATTGTTCAATCACAACAATGCCAACATGAGTGCCGCCCGAACCGATACGCATTACCAAATGGCAACCGCCCGGTGCTCATTCTATTTCTTACTATGTTTTCTCATCTCCAATGTAGTGGCAGACGTTCCATTATACAGAGACTGGAAGGCATATCAGAACAAATCTCTAGGAATACTTCCCACCCAGAGATTCCACTCCGCGCCTCATATCAACGCGCCAATATACCAAGTCAACGCTCTGAAGCCTGAAAAGGCCGATCCGTCTCCATTCCTATTTCTTACTGGAGCGTACAGTGGACACGGCTTTGGACCCAGCATCGTCTCCTCCAAAGATCTGAGCCTCGTTTGGGCCGACGAAAAATATGGCATGGCACATTCCCTTCAGCCCTACATCTTCAAAGGTCAGCCGGTCCTAGCTTTGTATATGGGTGAATCGATTCATATATACAACCAACATTACCAAATGTTATATGTATTCCGTGAGCACAGCCCACCGGGATCAATATTTGATAATCACGAATGCCACATAACACATGATGACACTGCCATCATCATCTATAGCCATCCAGTACCAACCGACCTAAGCCCGGTCAAGGGTCCTGCAGAAGGTGAAGGTGTCAGGGATTGCCGTTTCCAAGAGATTGATCCTGTCGAAAACAAAGTCTTGTTTGAGTTCTCCACAATTGCGCATTTTCCTGTCAACACTACCCTTTGGCAATACACAACACCTCCCCCCCAAACGAACCCCAAAGCATTCATGGACTATTGCCATATGAACAGTGTCGAAAAGGTACGAAACTTGTTCTTTCGTCGATAATATGTGACTAACCTCGGGATAGACCCGTGAAGGTGATTACCTAGTCGGCTACCGACACTTTAGCTCTATCGTGTTGGTCGATGGCAAAACGTCAGGAATCAAATGGATCATGGGCGGCAAACATAATCAGTTCCAAGATGTTAGCGTAAACCGATCGGCAACTTTCAACTACCAACATCAGCCGCGCTTCAGCGGTCCAAACCGAATCACCCTCTTCGATAATGCGTCTTTGAGAAATGACTTTTGTCGCAGAGAAGCGAAAGATTGCTCCCGTGGTTTGGAGATTGAGTTTGACTTGGATACCATGACCATGTGGGTTGTCAACGAATATTACCATCCGCAGAGCATCAGCACATGCTCAAGAGGCGGTGTTCAGCGACTTCCAAACGGCGGGGCTTTGGTTGCATGGGGTCAGAACCCTCTGTATACTGAGCACGCACCCGACGGAGAGGTTGTGCTAGACTTCCAAAGAAGTATCGTATATCCAAGCGCACACGGACTCCGTCGGGCAATAGCTTACCGAGCCTGGAAAGGTGATTGGGAGGGCAAGCCACACTGGGGACCCAATATCTCCTCCGACTTTTACGCTGAGACCTACAACATTCACGTATCTTGGAACGGCGCCACAAATGTTGCTCAGTGGGTGCTTGTAAGTCTTTTCGCCTGAATCCTTCGGCGCAGAAAACTAATTATCCCAGCTCCTATCCAACAACATCGAGGACCTAGATGGACCCGAGCATATTGCAGCCAAGTCCCCTCGCATGGGCTTCGAAACGGGCTTCCCGCTTCCCGAGAACTCATCATTCACATTTGCGCGGGTTGCAGCACTTGACAAACACAAGAACATTATTGGTTCTACCCCGGCGGTTCATATTCCCTCAGGAAAGCTGCTTCCTCTAGATTATCCAATCCGCAACATCAAAAAGCCAGGGATCCAAGATACTTCAGGTACCAGACAAAAGTTTGATGACGACGGCACTCACACTCTCTCAATGTATAAGGAACTCCCAGAATTAAACATTAATTCAGCGCCTCTGTACATTGCAGGTATTTTAAGTGTTCTTTGCGCCATGTAAGCTCACCTTTCCTTTGCGCGAACTTGGTCTGTGTATAGCTGACGATCTAAACATTAGCACACTCGTTACTATAACCCAACGACCACATCTACGTCTCAAACGATGGCTGCTGTCATCCAAATTCTAAAATATCTCCTAGACTGATATTAAGGTCTATTTTTATCCTCTGGGGCGCACTCGAAAAAAAAGTACGAAAAGAAAGTCTTAACCCGGTTCAACAAACACATGACAGTAAGATGTCAAAAAGGGGGGTGGGATGCGGCAAAATTCTCTTGTTCCGCTCGATAACTTATGTCTATATTCACTATTAATAATAATTAAATAAAAATTCCACATCAATAACTTATGCTCGCGCTTCTCCAATACACAATAGCAACCTTATTCCTTGTCAGTCTCTAGCAACACTACACGGAAAATAGACACTCTGACGCGGTGTCACAAGGTCAAAATTTCCCCCGCTACGCCAAGGCCCAACTTCACAGCCCGTCCGGCTAGGTCGTTTACTGCATGTGCTGCCCCGCATAACTTCTGGCCTTATTAGAATGCACCAACGCCATATCAGCACTGTGTCCGTTGTGGCCTTTGTGTAACGGACAAAGGAATAGTCTGCTGGTTCCTAGACTGATGCACATCTTCATCGTGAGAATTGCATCTGCGCAAGGGGCAGTCAAAGTGGACGAGGATAAAATTATTAGGAGAGCTCTTTTCTTAAAGTAAAGAGAACACATCCCCTCTCGAACTAACACCGATATATTTGCTAATTCGACATGTGATCCAATCTTCATAAATTCATACATCTCCCTGCTATCTTCCGAGACTTCTTTTGTGCGGATCCTATCAATTGACATAATGATGTTCTCATCATCAAGGCGTCACATAATTATTTCGGCCTCCGAGCAACCAAAATGTTCCTGAGTAAATAAACATGAAGCCAATAACGGCTGACACATAGTTCATCGTCTTCGCCGTTGTTGGGTTCGTCGCCGGTAGACAGTAAAACGCTAGTGTGATTAACGTCCAGAGAACGGTAACCACGTTGGCCAACAGCCCAAGTCTGGGGAGCCAGAACGGACCATGATTAAATCGATCCCGCCCGTGAATCAGCAGCACTACGACGCAGATGGAGTATGACAAGTACTGAAGCAATATGCCACCACTCACAAAGGAACCAAAAGCAAGGGATGAGCCCAAGAAA
Source organism: Calonectria pseudoreteaudii (assembly GCA_001879505.1). Lineage (NCBI taxonomy): Eukaryota > Fungi > Ascomycota > Sordariomycetes > Hypocreales > Nectriaceae > Calonectria > Calonectria pseudoreteaudii. The sequence continues at coordinate 116,595 of KV875276.1, forward strand.
AGACATCCTAAAACAGCGATCCAGGCGCAAGACCAAACGTGAGCCATCAAGGGGATTGACATAGGAGCAGGAGCCAGCTTCGAAAGTGTGCCACTCAAAGGCCATCCGTTGTCCCTGGCAAACGACCAGGCCATGCGTGATTGCCAAGTGTGGATGCTGACAATGACCGCTGCGAATATAACGAGTATCAGACTCTGAAGAAAACACGCAGCGACCTTGCTTCCGGTAGAGTCGTAGAACAGCTGAAGGGAAGGAACACCAGTGGCAGTCGAAACAATTGAGTCGAAATCGTTTACGCAGAACATGATTCCAATCATGGTGGGTAACCCAAGACCCATTCCAATACCGACAGTTGATAAAAGGACTTTGGGTAGGTTCTTCTCGGGATTGGGAATTTCTTCCGCCAGATGTGTAACGGAATCGAGGCAAGCAAAACCCCAGTTCGGGCCGACGAGGGCAGACATGAAGGCGACGCCGTTGGGCCAACCGGTGACATTGTCTACTTGAGAAAATACAGCTTTGGCAGTTGTCTTGGTTTTGGTCGTGGCCAGCAGGGTGATGAATATGGCGAGGGTCGTGGCGATGGAAAGCCACAGATTACCGAGGTTGATCTTAGGCAAGATGCGCGACGAGAGATTGAAAAAGAAGATGACCAGGTTGGTGACCTGGTAGCCCACAAATACCATCCAGTTCTTGGTCTCGAACTCGGGATTCACGAGCACCACCATGCCAAAAACAAACTGGGGGATGGCCAGCGTTGCTGAGGCGGCCGTGACAACGGCACCGCTCCAGCCGAGAAAGCCCACCAGATACGACAAGCCCCGCTTGATCTTGGGCGGTGCCAGGCGAGAGGTCCAGAAATACTGTCCGCCAGCGTGCGGCATGGCAGACGACAGTTCTGCCAGCGAAATGGCAACGCAAAAGGACATGAGCGAGACGATCAAGAGGCCCCAGACAAAGATGATGCGGCCACCACCGCTAAAGGAAGCGGCCAGGGATGCGACACAGGTGATGCTCGTGTTGCAGATGCCAAATCCCATTCCAATGAGACTGAGGGTGCTGAAGTTCTTTCTGGGACCAGGTGCGGCTTCCCGGAAACTGCCATTGTGGCTGAGATGGCCATTTTCTCTTACACCGTCTGCGCAGAAGAGGTCGGAATTCGTCTCCATTGCGGACATTGCGTCAATGGAAGACGCGTCGCTGGCGTTGATTAAATCCGAGAAGTTGTTGACGGTCGCGACCGGAACCAAAACAATCAGCCAAACGCCCAAATGGAAGGACAGGGCGGGTGAGGCATGTTCCAGTATGCTCCCTTATATAGAGCCCCCCTCCAATATCCACTGAGCTAGTCACCCGTCTCTATGAACATCCCGTGCCGTGGTGCTTTAAATATGCAAAATATGTAGCCCGTCATGGAGAGAAGCGGGGGTAATCAAACTGTTGAACCCGCCCTGGAGGCTGTTGTTGCTGGAGTCGGTTTCACAAAATTACGTCTCGATATTCCTTGCAAATCCCTATACACCTTTTTTTCTATACATTTTTTTGCCTTTTTTCTCTCCGCTGCTGGAAACCAAATAGCAGCCAAGAAAAGTCTGCACACAAAGGCGGCTCGATCTGCCAAGGCACTAGCGATGATGCCAGTTCACCGCCGTCGTCCAGCCTAAAAATCTCCAGCCGTGTCTCAAATACGCCACGCTTTTCCCGTTGAACGTGCAAGGCCAGTGCTTACTCCAATGACTCTCGACTATCTCGCCATCATTTTCCTGGGCTGGTCATTGTTTCCATAGCCTGGTTTGAAATTGCGGTAACAATGAATATGAGATGAAATAAATCTTGTATAGGTAGAAGATTGCGGTTGGAGATTCAAGATCGAACGATGGATCATGTATCCGACCTACTCATGATAATTTGGGCAGATTGTGATGACGACAGATTGATAAGATGTGTTTAGAATACGGTCAAGTGAATCGCAAGCGTAACGCCATCACGTAATTATGCAATAAATAACTCTTCCTTCTAATTTTTTTTTTTTTAATTCTAAGAACTTTGAGCATGCAAACAGACTGATTCTACTTGGCAATTAGCTCTGGGTGTCCTCCCACATCCCCACTCGCTCTGCAAGCCTCCATTCGTTCTCGCTGCGCAAAGGCTGGACACGAACTGAAAGACATTCATAAACAACAGCATTATAGGCAGCCTAAAATTCAATTTCTCGCCAATCCCTTCTGGACTTGTACCTTGGTTTCTCAACCTCACCTTTCTTGCTGAAAACCGACCACAGTAGATGTCAGGGGCAATATTCACAAGAGAGGAGTGCTAAGGGTAGAGCAGTGATAGTGGTATATTTGTGGTAAGGTTGTTATGAGGTTATGATAGTTTCGATCTTTGTTCTAACTAAATTCCTCTTACTCTTGACTTATATATTTTCTTTAGGAATTTCTTTATCTATTTAGGACTTAGAGTCTTTATATATTATATCTTTATTTTGAGTTTATTATTATTATATTTTACTAAAAGTCTATAGTTTATTTAATATAATATAAGATTATATTTTAGAATTTAATTATAATAATACTTTCTTAAATACTATAGATTATCTATAGTTTTAAGATATTTATAATAAGTTATTAGTAAAATTATAATAATATATATTAATCTTAAAGAGTATAATTAGTATTTTATATATATATAAGTATATTAATTATTTGTTATTATTAATAGTTAGTAGACTTAATTAATAATAATATAACTATATTTCTAATTACTTATAATAATCTCTTTTTTCTTCTTTTAATAATCTCTCTACTAATAGTATATATATCTTCTTTTCTAATCTTATAAAAGCCTTTAAACAACCTATTACTACCCTATACTAAGTTACCTATTAACTTATTTCTAATTATCTATAAATTCCTTTTTAATATTATATAATATACCTATATATATTTCCTTTTTTTTTTATTCTTCTTTAGTTACTTATTTAACTCTTTTTACTTTTCTTAATAGTTAAAGAGAAATATCTAATAAGATTACTATTAACTTATTATTTAATCTTAGTTATTAATATTATCTTATTACTTATACTAGCTAATACTCTAATAAGATTATCTATACTAAGAAGAGTAATATTAAGGTTCTTATCTTTAAGTTCTATATCTTTACTAAAAACTATAAGTTCTTATAATAAGGTCACTTCCCTTTTATAATAGTTATTTTACTAACTTTAAATAACTTCCTCTTCTAAGTATACTTATTATATTAAGAGTAATAAACCTTATAAACCTATAAATTCCTAGGGTTATTACTCTATAACTTTACTACTAGCTTACTATTAACTTACTTTTTTTAGCTTTTAAAGAAAGATTACTATCTCTTTAATAATTTCTAAAAGTTCTTAACTATTAGTATATTTCTATAGAAGAAAAAGGAGTTCTAAGAGTTTAATATTAGTAACTTTTTTATTATATATTTATTATGAACTTATTATTAATTTATTTTTTAAGAGATTAAGAATTTCTTTATTTAAGCTTATTATATTATCTACTATTATACTTTTAGTAATAAGTATACTTATATTTATAATACTATTACTAATATTACTATAGATAAGGTATAAGTTAATAGTAAAGTTACTAAGAAGAAGTATATTTATAATTATATTATTCTTAAGACTTTAATTAATATTTCTAACTCTCTTTATATTATTACTAAATATTACCTTTTATAGTGAGAGAGTAATAAGGTTACTATACCCTGTTTTTTTATTTATATTAATAGTAAAACTTTCCCTGATAGGTTGAAGAATGATAGTAATGATAATATAGAAGAGGATAATAAGGAATAGTTATAGTTTTAAGTTCTGCTGACCTACTATAAAGTTATTATAAATTTACCCCTAGTTTTACTATTTTACTTAAGTAATTTTACTTAACTATAGGCCCTCTTTTTTTTTTTACTTGTGGGTAGTGAAATATATTTAGGATAAGTATATTTTTAATTAGTTTTATTTCTTTTTCTCTTTTAATTTACTATAAAGTTATTATTTATATTTTTATAAAAAGTTTAAGTTAGTAAAGTCTTATATTTTAATTTATGAATTTTCTAAGTCTTTATAGTTTATTTACTTAACTAGGTATTGCTTTTTGTTTTTAGTCTCTTTATATATAAAGATCTTTTTAATCTTATATATATTCTTATTTATACTTAGGCTTTGTTACTATTAGAACAACAGTCAGTTGAAGGAATAACCTCACAGGAGGGCCAAAGGGGCCCACAGGATGTGGATAATATCGATTATAATACCCTCATCTTAATCATATAACTATTACCCATAATAGCAATACTATAACCCCTCTGTAAGAGGTTAGATATAAGAAGAAGCTAGATATTAATAAATTTATTGCCCAACCTCCTAATAATTACTATTAACCTTATTATAACCTTAGCTATATTATTCAGAATACTGGGATTTACTTATACTAATTAGTCTAAGTAGATAATATTTTCGTTATCCTATAGATTAATAAAGTATTGAATAAAGAGATATATTATTAAATACCTAAAAGATCTAGTAAATAGACCTTATATACTAACTAGGAATAATATTGTACTTATATTTAATTATAAAGATCTTAATTACTTAAGAAAGTGTAATTCCTTCCCTATATCTACTATACAGAAGAACCTTATTACTGTCCTATTAAGGTAGACTAGTGGACTATCTAAGTACAGGAATAAGCCCAATAGACCAAAGAAACCTAACTACTCTTACACCTGACTATAACCTTAACCCTAATTATAACCTTCCTAAGTTATAACAATACTAACTAAAGAAGGAAGTAAGATCAAAGTCACTAGTAATAGTACTCTAGATACCTTTTCTTATACTAATAACTATAAGGAATACTAAGAAAAAGTAAAATAACTTATAGAACTTATCTTAATCCCGAAGAAATACTAAGTATAGGTAGAACCTTATATATAGAAATTATACTATACTATATTTATACTAGAAATATATACTATTACTAAAGTAAATACTGAGATAGTATACTTTATAGTATTATATAAAGAAGAGAATATTATAAGTTTATAATTTTTTAATACTTTCTAATAAGAGTTTAAAGAATAAATAATTGAATATTAAAAGAAATTATTAAAGTTAATAGTTTTTTATAATTTCTTTTTAAGTAATAGTATTAAAGTTAAGAAGAATAAAGACCTTATTATAAAGAATATATATAAAGTTCTCAACTAAAATAGACTCTAATACTAGAACTAAGAGGAGATCAATAACTACAGAGAAAAAGATAAAAAGTTCTAATTCTACTATTAATTCTCTAAATTCATAATAGAAATAACTAGAAAAGATAGTCTTATTTCAGAAGATAGAGACTAATAAAAACCTATAAGTTAATAACTAATATCTTTACCTTCTTAGAACTTCCTTTCTCTCTAAGATATTATATTTATCTTAAGTAAAATACCTTTCTAAAATACTCTACCTTACTATCTAAGAGATATATCCTAACAGGGAACTATACTACTTCTTATACTGATACAAGATATATAATAAAGTATAACTCTATAGTAAGAAATCACTTATTAATAAAAGTAACTATAATACTCTAATAATCTACTAAACAAACTCCCTATAAGTAAGTAGATCAATAATCTTAGTAAGGTATATACTGAAAGATTAAAGTTTAGTAATACTAAATATAAAGTTTTCAACCTAAAACTTTAAATCTTCTATAATAAATATTATATTACAAATATCAATAAGTTCATATATACTTATATATTTAAGAATATACTTACTAGAAATACACTAGATCTTTATCTAAGAATAATATATATAACAAGTAAACTAATACTTTTTGACTAGATAGTCAAAGAAATAAAGCAGGAGTTTAAGAATAAATAGATATTCAATAAGTACTATAAAGAATAGTAAAACCTAAAACTCTTTAAATAGTTATTTATATCTCCTAAAGAAAACCATTAAATAACTCTTAATAAATTCTTTAGACAACTTAAAGTCCTCTAAAGAGTATTACTAGAGATTATAAAAAGTGATTTCACAGTCTATACCTAACTTCTTACAGTATATTAAGATATTAAAGACTTTGTAAATATCTGCCTAAACCTACTAGTAATATATATAGATATTTGTTTGTAAATTTACTATATAATCATTTTATCAAATAAACTAATAAAATCTATGAAAAATATCTCTATAACTAATATCTAATAGTTAATAACTAAATAAGTATATAATAGATATAAAAGCAACTGACTATAGGTCTCTTTCTATAATAATAATTAAGAAAACAAGAATAACCCTTAAAAGAAATCATAGAGAGACAAATAATATTATATATATTTTAAGAATAAATATTATTTAACTAAGTATACTACTAAAGAAAAAAGAAAAGCATATAAAGAATATAAGAAAAAGAGAAATAAGTCTTTCCTCAGTGAAACTATATGTACTGTATATATAGTAAAACTTATTAACTTAGACAGTAAAGCTAAGAAGAAAAGAGAAAATACTAATAATAAAGACTATAATAAAGATTACAACAAGGTATATACTTCTAATACCTATATCTATTTCACAAGTACTATTAATACAATTAATCTATAATATATCTCTGATATACTTACTAATTAGGTAGTAACCTATTACTTTACCTAAAAAGACCTCTTTTATAAGTCTAAAGAGAAACCAAAAGAAGAAGTAATATAGTTCTTGCTTAACGACTGATATAGCTTAGATGAATTCTAAGGAGTTATCCCTGATATTAAAACAGTAAAAGTTTCAACCAGCAGCTATAAACAATTTATTGTACTACAAAGATTAGGTAATATATCTACTAAATTAAACATAATAAGAGTAAGAGAAGTAACTATCATATTCAGAAGAAGAACTCTAAATAAATTACTTAGAATAATAGATATAACCATTTTATTCAAGATTATATCATTCTATATTATATCTATTAATACTCTATTCCTTCTCTTACTATAAAATATAGACTATTTAAGGATTTACTTCTATAACCTCTATAACTATCTCGAGAAAAGAGATACACAAGTACCAATTATATAAAAATAGAAACACTTATAGTAGCTCCTTAATAATAAGAAAACACTCACATAATATAACCTAACTAACAATAAACTCCACTAGTTATATTATCACTTTAGTCACCTATCAATAAACCGACTTTATAACCTATTAATAAGAGCTAGCCACCCTATAGAATAACAGGCTATTAAGAAATTAACTAAGATCTATTATAAATATTAACTCTATACAAGGGTACTACAAAAGTTTAAATTTACTATCTATAATAATTATAAGTTTAACTATTAAGTTATTATAAATATTATATATATTAATAGTAAACTAGTACTCTATATTATTAATAAAGTAATTGTATTTAATATTACCTAGTTTCTTGCAAATATAATATTATTAATAATATAGAGGACTCTAAAAGCTTACTAGATCAATATATATATCAGACTGCTTAATTAACTAATTATTAATTTCAGTAAGAACTTTATTAATTAGGAGTTTTACTAAAAAATAAGACTGAGAGGTATAACTATCTCAGTTATACTAGTAAAGGCCTATAACTCAGTCAGAAAAATTAAAAGATACTATATACCTATCTGATATACTTATAATATTCTTTACTAAGAAGACTTATCAGTAAAGTAAGAAGAAATCTTATAAGTAATAGTAAAAGTAATAAATAATATTACTAGCTTTAATAGCTTTATACTAATACTCTTAGTATTTAGATTATACTTATAGATAATATAAGACTCTAAACCCTTACCTAATATAGTAAAGAAAATAAAAGCTATCTATAAAGTAATAGGTAAAGTATATAAGTTATATATAGAGAGATAAGTAAAAGATATACTTATTATTTATAATAATCTTAATATAATAATTATATTAAACTTTCTTCTCTAATTATAAGTCTATATATACTAAGAAAAGGAAAGATAGATAGGACTATATACACTTATTACTATCAAAAGAGAAATCTATATTATTAATAGTCCCTGAGGAATATCAGAGTTCTATTTAACTATTATTAAGCTCTTCCTCAAAGACTTTAATAATAAACTAACTCTCTTAAAACCAGTGAATATACTGTCTATAGAAAATAATTCAGAAGATAATAACGATTTTACTTCTAAGTCTGAAAGTCCTAAATTTACTAAGAAAAAGAAAAGAAGAAAACCTCGAAGGAATCTAACTCCTAAGCTTATAGAGAAAAGAAAGAGAGAAAGACTTTAGAAGAATCTGATTATTATACCTCCACCTTAACTAACTGTCAAAAAAGGTAAAAGTTAACCCTACAAGAACCTTATTACAATAAGTAATACTTACCTTCTCAACTAATTCAAGAATAAGACTAAGTACTATAAAGTATTTATTTTAGCTAAAGAGAAAGTTAACTTAAAGCTAGTACTAAAATTCTAAGAGAAAAAGATTATTATAACCCCAGACAAACCCTTTAATATATCTATAATAAAAGAGATTAAAGGATTAATCTAATATAGTATATTTAAATTTATCTTATTTAATAAAAAGAAATATAGAGAAATTAGAATCTTTAAATTATATATTATTAACAAGATTAAAAGCAAGATAACTAATAAACTATATAAAAAGTCATAACTAGTAATCCAGAGATATACTAACTAAGGCAAAGAAGTAATCCTCACCCAGTCACCTACAATACAACAGTACAGTCAGAGATTAATCCTTACATTAGCTCTATTACTTATTAAGTATAATATCTATATTTAACTTTAAGATATTACCTAAATATATATATAATCTAAAATAAGATTAAATTAAATCATACTAATATACTTACTAAGTAATATTCAATACAAATACCTAGAAAGCATAATTATAAAAGTAATAATACTGCTTTATAGAATCCCAGAAGCAGGAAACCACTAATAAACAATATACTATAAATATCATTTAAAGAAGCTCTAAATAGTTATATCTATATTTAACCTATACTTATTAATATTATCGAAAGATAATCCTAGTTTTACAGTTATCAGAATACAAATAGATAACATAATAAGAGCTTCTAATAAGATATTCCTCTAGTTAGAGGAGGAGAAACTCAAAGAAACTACTTTTAAAGCTAAACTACAAGAGGTTTTAACTATCAGAAAACCTTTTATATTTAATAATATAATTATTACTTTATCTGAAAATAATAGTATAATTATATAATAGAAAAGATAAGATAAGAAGATTAAATTAATTAATACTAAAGACTAAATTACAACTAAAAAGAAATATATAGAATAGCAAGCTCAAGGAGTATATATCACCTCTATTTACTAACCCAAGGTATATTATAACTTTTTAGTTATAGTATAATTCTAAAACCCAGATAAAACCTAAATCAAAACTCTAAATAAATACTTTAAATAGTAGGCAGATAATCTTGAATATAGTCTTGTGTTTACTTTGCTTAACCTATTAACTGTAAAGTTCTTTATATTTATTGACAGTGCTTTTGTAAATAATACCAACCTTTTATTATAACTTGGCTTTATAGTAATTATTGTAAATAAGTAGATGGAAGATAGAATATTTATAATAAATAAGAATATTATCTATTATAACTCTATTAAGTACCGAAAGATAACCCAAAACATTCTAGTATTAGAGATCTATAGTATAGTTACTAGTATAGATATTACCTATATAATATCTATAACCCTTAACTAAATTACTAACTAACTTAAACTCCCTTATATCCCTATAATTATCTATACTAACTTATATTCTCTTTATAAGTATTTTATAAAGTTAAGAATAATAAAAGAAAAATAGCTAATAATCGATATTATAATATTATAGTAATTATATAAATAGTAAGAACTATATAAAGTTAAATAGATTAATAGGGAAGATAATTTAATTAATATATTCACAAAAAGAATACTAAATCGAGTATTTAAGTAATTTATTGATAATAATAGTTCTATAATTTATATTAAGAGCTAGGTTATATAAGAATAAAAAAAAAGAAAAAGAAAGAGAAAAAAGGTAATAAATAAAGTGTAGTTAATACTATTGAGTGTATTATTATATTGTTATTTTTTTAAGAAAGAAGCTCTAGTATTAGAACAATAGTCAGTTGAAGGAATAACCTCATAGGAGGGCCAAAGGGGCTTATAGGATATAGATAATGTCGATTATAATACCCTTATCCTAATCACATAACTATTACCTATAACAGTAACACTATAACCCCTCTGTGAGGGGTTAGATATAGGAAGAAGCTAGATATCAATGAATTTATTGCCCAACCCCCTAACAGCTGCTGTTAACCCTGTTGTGACCTTAGCTATATCATTCAGAACACCGGGATTTACCCACAGTTACTATATATTTACTATAGGTTTATTATTTACTTACTTCTCTAAGTTTAAAATATAGAAAATATTGTGTATTTATATACTTAGTAATAACTCTAGTTAATATACTAGCTTATAATTCTCTATTTTCTTTGTTATATAGTATAGTCTTATATATTTCTCTACTAACTTCCTACTAGGTCATTATAACTTTAGGTTCTTAGTTAAGAAAAGAACTAACTCTCTTTCTTCAAAAGTTATTAGTTTCTACTTCTAATTATACTAAGTCACTTACCTTTCTCTTATAAAGTTAAGTAATTTTTTTATTATTTTATATTATTTATAGATAAGTTCTTTATATACTTTTATAGTAGTACTTACTATTGGGATTAAGTTATAAGTATATTCTAGGCTTTAGAAAGTAAAACTTTAAAGTGATTCTATAGAGCTCTTACTAATAGAAGAGTATTTATTTATATTATAAGTAAATTAAACTAATAGTAATAGGTCTAGTTAGTTAGTTTACTCTTAATTATAAAAGTTTTATAAATAGTACTCTAGTATTTAGTTTATTTTCTCTATCTATTTATTAATTTAGAAATAGAATATTATACTAAGTAACTATTTAGTTATTACTAGGTTATAAAAAGTTTATTAATATTTAAAAGTAAAAACTAAGTTTTTATTAGTTATAATATTTTATAGTAGTCTATAGTCCTAGAATATTTTTTCTAGGAAAAATATTATAAGACCTTTAGTAGTTATTTGCTTTAAGGTTATTATATATAGTATATATTTTATAAATTAGTCTATAATAACTAAGATATTATTATATTTCTTATTATTATTTTGGTTTACTTTTAGGAAGTCTATAATAAAGTCTATTAATATTTTTGTTTAGAAGTAAAGTAATACTAGTAATAAAGTAAGTTTATTATAAAGTAAATATAATCTAGGTTTTATTTTCTAATAGATCTTATATTTCTATATATATTATTTTATATCTTTTTTTATAGTAAGCTAGAAATATTAAACCTATAAGTAGTAAAGGATTTTATTAACTCTCTAGTAGCTTATTATAAGGTTATTATAGATTAATAATAATATCTTAATCCTTATACTTTTTAGAATAAATATCCTTCTCTTCCACTTTAAGAGCTCTTATAGGTCTTTTAACTAAGTATATCCTTTTTTCTTTATATTTATTAATTTACTATAAAATACTTTTATTTTTATCTTTATCTATATCTCTAGGTTTATATTTTGTACTTCTAATAAAATTATTATTAATAAGGCTTTTATATCTTATACTTTTATTTCTCTAAGCTATAAGTCTATAAGTCTTACTATAAGATAATATTAAGTATACTACCTCCTTTTTATATTAATCTCTTTTAATATATATTAGTTTAATTCTACTTTTACCTTTTCTTTTATAAGAGTTTATTATAAGTTCTCTATAAACTTACTAAAGAATTATAGTAGGATTATCTTCTATACTTCCTTAATTAAAGTCTTATTATAGTAGTTTAGCCTTCTTAAAAGTCTATCTACTAGGTTTTATATGCCCGGTTAGTAAGTAATAGTAAAATTAAATAGACAGAAGTTATCTAATATAGTAACCTATTTACTTAATAGCTTTAACTTTATAATAAGGTACCTAAAGTTTAAGTAATTTATTAGAACCTCTATTTTCTCTATATAGACTAGGTAATACTTTTAAGTCTTAAAAGCTTCCTCTATTATAAGAAACTTTATATCTAGAGTTAAATATTATAGTTTAATATTAACTAGCTTTCTTAATAAGTATACTACTAGATATTAATAGTTTTATTATAGTTATAATAAAACTACTCTGATTATATATCCTAAGGTATTAGTTTCTACTTAGGTAAATATATCTAGATTAAAATAAGCTAAGATTAGTTATTTTAGAAACTTATCTTTTAATTATTAGAATATAGTTAGCTTACTATTACCTAAGTTAATCTTATTAATAGTATTTCTTTTTAATTAGTCTATAAGAAGGGTTATAATCTTATTATAATTTTTAATAAATCTTTTATAGAACTTTATAAAGTTTAGAAAGATTTATATATCTTTTATATTACTAGAGACTAGTTAGTTTATAATAACTTTAATATACTCGAGCTCTATACTAATTCCTCTAGTACTAATTATAAACTCTAAAAAATTAACCTATTTTAAATTAAATTTATATTTCTCTAGATTAATATAGAGTTTTACTTCTTTAAATTATCTTAGTACTTAGTAAATATATTATAAGTACTTTACTAGGTTATTACTATAGATTAGGATATTATTAAAGTATATAATATAGGTTATATTAAGTAGATCGCTAAGAGTATTATTAATATACTCTTAGAATATTATAAGTATATTAATAAAACTAAAAGATATAATTAAATATTTAAAATAACTATACTTATAGTAAAATACTATTTTCTATTTATTACTCTTATAAATATATAACTAATAATATATATCTTTAAAGTCAAGCTTTATAAAGATCCTTACTTCTATTAGTTAGTCTAAGATTTCAAAAATCAATAGTAATAGAGCTTTATTTTTCCTTATAACCTTATTAAAACCTCTATAATCTATATATAACCTCAACTTACTATCTTTCTTAGGGATAAATAAAATAAGGGCTCTTATTAGGCTCATAGAATAATAGATCTATCCCTTAGCTAAGATATCTACTCGGTATTCACAGAGAACTTTTAACTTTTTTATTACAAAGTTATATATAGGTCCTTATAGTAGTATTTAGTTTTCTTTTAGTTCTATAATATATATCTTACTATCTAATAAGGGTAGTTTTTTATAAGTTAAATCCCAAAATATCTTTCTGTATTTAAAGTATAGTTATAAGTATACTTATCTTATAGACTTACTAGTAGATTACTATAATTTAGTTAAAATAGAAGTTAAGAGTATTATTTAGATAAAGTTAGTAATTAATATTAATATAGTTATATACTCTTTAGTTATCTAACAAACTTTCTTTCTACTTATTATTATCTTAATATCTCTTTACTTAATAAAATACTTTTATATTTAATCTTTTTAGTTAAGTACTTATAGTTTTACTATATAGAACTATAGATATCCTAAGATAATCTTATAGTACTAAATATTAATAAGATAAAAGTAGGTTTACTTTAGCTAAGTTGTGCTTATACTATCTATAATTTTAATTAATAATTTAATTTCTTTTTAATTTTTAATAAAAGTCTTATTTACTACCTTAATCTATATCTTACTAAATATAATATAATATTAATTTACTATTAGTATATAATAAAGATACAGAAAGTTTACTTTAGTTTTAATATCTATTAAAGTTTAGGTTTTCTATTATTAGTTCTCTAGTCTTATAACTATTTTAATCTCCTAGTATATATATAGAGCTAAGGTTTAGTTAATTTCCTAAGCTTATTCTAAGATATTTACTTTTATACTATTAGATTTTATTATAAATATAATAAGTTTACTTTTATTTAGATATCTTACAATAATATACTTATTATTACTATAGGTAATATAAACTAAAACAATATAAAACAAAATATAATAGCTTAGAGTACTACATTTATAATAGAAGACCTCTTTAGTTTTTAAGTATAATACTAACTATAAAAGTACTATAAGTTTATTATATTTTTAATAGAAAATAAAAACTTAGGTTAGGTTAGTATTTTTCTCTGTAAATTAAATTAATCCTCTAAGTACTATCTCTATTTAAATCCTTATACTAATAAATACTTACTAAGTTATAGAGATATTACTATTAATTAATTAGATTTTTAGGCTAGAACTTAGCTTCTAAATAATATTATAGATACAGTAAGAATCTAAGAGTTTATTAGGTAGCTCTGCCTCTAGAATCTTATATTAGTTAATAAAAGCTCTAAATAACTACTTAAGTTATATCTTATAATAATTAAGCTATACTATTACTTTTAGATATCTTATTAACTTATTATTAACTATTATTTATAGTTAAATCTTAAAATCCTCTTAATAGATACTCTTAAAGTTACTCTATTAATCTATATTAATATAGTTTACTTACTTTTACTTTATATTACCTATAAAGTAATTACTAATATATATTACCTTCTAATAGTCTAGCTAAAAACTATAAGATTATATTAAGAAATTTACTTCTAAATTAATATAGAATATCTAGAGTTCTATCTATAAATTTCTATTATAGATTAGAGCTTTAAATTATAAATATCTTTATAATAAAAACTTAAGATAATATTATCTTACTTCTAATTTATTACTTTCTTTTTATAACTATATTAACTTAGTAAGTTTTTTTATAAAATTAAAGTCTAAAGTTCTATTTATTTTAATAATCTCTAATTAATAATACTTTTTATTAAATTATTACTAAATATATATAAACTTAATATATTTATCTAATTTTTACTCTTTATTTTCTTAAGTAAATTTTTCTTATTTTTTAATCTTTTTAATAAAATTAAATTATATACATAGTAAGTTTAGTAATACTATATTATAAGTTTATATTATCTCTTCTAAAGATAATATAAATATATCTAAAAAGTATTTTTAATATTCTATTTTAATAATTTTCTTATTTAATTAATAGTAAAAAAATTAATTTATTAAAAATAATATTTATAAGAGAAAAATACTAAAAATAAAGTAATAATAATAATATATTTATAATAAAATTATTATAAGATTATAATAATTTCAATCTTTATTTTAACTAAATTCTTTTTACTCTTAACTTATATATTTTCCTTAGGAATTTCCTTATCTATTTAG
>KV875276.1:131856-251863 GCA_001879505.1 Calonectria pseudoreteaudii
CAAATACAATAACTTCGTATAAGGTATACTATAAGAAGTAATTACTAAATAATATTTATAAGAGAAAAATACTAAAAATAAAGTAATAATAATAATATATTTATAATAAAATTATTATAAGATTATAATAATTTCAATCTTTATTTTAACTAAATTCTTTTTACTCTTAACTTATATATTTTCCTTATGAATTTCCTTATCTATTTAGGGCCTAGAGCTTTTATATACTATATCTTTACTTTAAGTTTACTACTATTATGTCCTACTAAAAGCCTGTGGTTTACCCGATATAGTGTGGGGCTGTGCTCCGGAATTTGGCCGTGACAGTAGATGCACTTCGGTAAATACCCTATACCGATATTGGAACTCTAACAAAAGCATTATGCAAATAAGAGATGCAACATTGGAACACAAATATGACTCTGTTCTTTGTATTCCTCTATTCTTTCATCAAAAAATGTCATAGTGTGAATATTGCTGTGATTGCGGGAACGATGCTGCGAAACGGAGGTGGTGTCGAGTCTGTCATGCAGTGTCTCAGTAATGTGACAGGACACGGGACGCGAACTCAAATGTTACTACTAGATAGTGTTCAGATTTTGATCGCTAGTATACCCACCATTTAAAATATCGAACAAGCAAAGACCTCATGTTCCTTTTTCAATCGCCTTCACCATAAACATTTTTTTTTCATGCTGGCGCAAACGTGGCGTTCCAGTCAGTTGGCCGATCTGTCACTACTTGCGACAAGCGGCAGGCCCTTCACGATCGCGAGGCGGCCGATTGGCCCTTTTGTCCTGGATCCTAACTCAATGTCAGACATGGCATAGCATTGGTCAAGGTGCGAGTTGTGGCAGAAACTGCTGATTTGAAGCAGTTGACGATGAAAAAAGAAATCGAAATCGACACTTAGAGAACGTCGTGGATCCTGATGTTCATGACAGGACGGACGGGTTGTGGAGTGGCCCAGCCAATCAAGCATCTGTCTCCCTGATTGACTGCCGATCGGGATCTGGTGGCCAAGACCATGGGAAACATCAGATTGTGTGTGTCAAGACCCAGTTACCGATGGAGTTCTTCGTGGGCCCTGTCTCTCAGTTAGATGTGGACTAACCAAGAATCCCGCGATGGCTGCGTCAACCGTTGGGACATTGTCTGCCGCAGGGGCATGCACACGCACACACACACACACACGCACGCACTGGCGGGGGGCCTCTGTTTCCTCCGCCACCAGCGGGGTTGATTTCGCCAAGTGACCAACCCGGGCGAGTGGAGCGGCGGCGGGCCCAGTAGCCTTAGTGGCCGGGCGGGCGATTGGACGTGGGGAGAGAGTATCGTGACCGGCGGCGGCTACGGGTGGTGGTGTGTGATCTGGGCCGTCAGAAGGAATCGCGCGGGGTTGTGGGATGGCACGCGACAAACAGGCGAAGCCATCGCGATGACGTTTCGGGCCCTCATTCTCTCTCTACTGTGGGTTTGATAATGGAGCCAGGACTGCAGAAGGTTTGCAACGGTGCCATGCCATGCCGGGGAATAGCTCGCGGCAGCCGCAGTGAGTGCTCGCAGAGTTAGCTCGCAAACAGATGCTAGTTTAGCCCGCCCGCAGGTTTGCGGCAGGCTCTGACGTGTCCACGCCGTGATGTGATGCTTCTTGCGAGACACAAGATTTTAACTCAACCCGTTTGCTTTGTCTGGTCTCACTCCCGCATTCCGCATCCCGCATCCCGCATCCCGCATCCTTCCACCGCAAACCATGACGACCGCCGCTGCGCCCATCGAGGTCGTGAGTAGCATTTTGCCGCTATCCCGCCCGCTGGAGTGCCCCTAGATTTCATTGAAACTGACTCTGCTGCGTTGCACAGGATCCCGCCATTGGCGGCGAGAGTGACTTTGAGGCCGAGAGGTTGCTCTCTCAAATCTCGCCCACTTCGCTATTTGCGCGCTAACAGGATTGGCAGTGATCTTGATTCCACGGCGTCCATCTCGTCGAGCATTTTCGAGAATCGTCTGTTCCAGGGCCGAACCTATGCCAACCCCAAATATGGCAAGCACTGGTGCGATGGGGACCCTTGATCTATCTCCCTTGACGCTCCCACCTTCTGACAGGAAGTACAGGGCACCCAACGATGAGGAGCAGCTTGAAGCTCTCGACATCATGTAAGAAGAGCTCTTTTTGATGCCGCTTTTGCTCACAGACTGAATGGAATAACTTTCAAATAGTCACCACTGGGTTACCTTGATGCTGGGAGACAAACTGTATCTGCCTGACATCGGAAAGTATCCCCAGGTGAGTCGCCCAAAAAAAAAAGAGAAAAAAAAAAAACCTCCCGGTGTCGTGGCATTCATGCTCATCTCAAACATAGCGCATCCTTGACATTGGAACTGGAACCGGCATCTGGGCCATGTAAGTGAATTTTATCCTGATTGTTTATTTCGGTGCATTTGATCTTACCCAACTAACATGTCGCTAGCAACATGGCCGACGAATTCCCCTCGGCCAGCGTCGTCGGCACCGACATCACGCCCACTCAGCCCAACTACGTCCCGCCCAACGTGGAATTCCAGATTGACGACGCCCAGCAGGACTGGACCTTTGACGAGGCTTCGTTTGACTTTATCCACATCCGATACCTGCACGGCTCCATCAGCGACTGGGAGAAGATGTACAGTCAACTGTTCCGCTTCCTCAAGCCCGGTGGTTGGATCCAGCACATCGAGCCTGATTTGAAAATGGACTCTGAGAATGAGCACGTCAAAGTTGACGAGAACCAGTAAGATTCTAGTTCCCCCATCTTCTCCTTTTCTTCTTCATCTTCATTTTTATTATTTTTATGTTTAGCTTCAACGTGTATTCTGACAGCAGTGACAACAGCATCTACTCTCGATGGGCTGACACCTTCCGTGAGTTTGGCGAAAAGATTGGCAACACCATGGACTTTAGCGACCGTAAGCTGGAGAAGCTCGCTAAGGACGCCGGCTTCTCCAGCGTTACGTACCAGGTGCACAAGATCCCCGTCGGCCACTGGCCCAAGGACAGGAAGCTCAAGGAGCTGGGCACCTTTGTCAATCTCTCCTTCAGCCAGGCCCTCGACGGCTTCGTCAAGCTGCCGCTGTGCGACATCCTGGGCTGGAGTACCGAGGAGATGCAGGTCTTTGCCGCCGACATGCGCCGGGCCCTCACCAACCCCAAGACCCGTACCATTGGTCGCGTGTAAGTGTATCATGCATTTTTGTGCCAAAGTTGTCAGTTACTGACAATTGATGTTCCCCAGCTTTTCCGTCTATGCGCAGAAGCCCGGTGGACCGGCCGAGAAGACTCAGGATGAGTAGCGAATGAGAGGTTTTCTTTGGTACGGTGGTTAGGATGCGCGGTGGATTGGATGGCGGAAAGGAATGGCTGTCTGTTATATCCGCAGAATACGAATGTTCGTACCTGCATATGGCAAGAAATCTTATTTATTTCCTGGCTGTGAGTGGGTGATGTTCGTGTGCACGGATTACCCATGGACAGGCGGCGTAGCGGGGAGGAGCCTTTTGACAAGGGTCTCGGAACCTAGCAGAGCCGTCTGGCCTTAGCATTAATCTAGGCCTAAATAGCCGACAATGTTTTGTGGGGATTCGTGGTTTTATTTTCTGTCTCTATTGACTACATACATCGATGAATGACATGTCATCAACTGCCGAGTGAAGGCTGCACAACAACGCAGAGATGATATGATGTGGCGGGGCAAATGCTGCACGCCACACTTCCCTTTTGGGAAGCTCAGCTGAATTATCATGTGATTGAAGAAAAAACGGCAATGACAAGGATTACAGCCTCAGCTGAAGGCGACGAGCGGCCATGCAGTGGTGACGATGGATCGATCTAGTCTCTGGAGCATCAGACGTATCAGTTGGTGGAAATGACGCCCATCAATGGCATTGATTGAGGATGATCCATTTCTGGCGCCAAGCGTGAGAGGCATAACGTGACTCCCGCCCAGCCCTCACTCAGCTCCGCAAGCGTCGGCGACAGCTTCTCCACACACCGGCGCCCGAAGAGCCCATTGTACTCGCAAAGCGCCGCTGAGCACGCCGAACGACCTCGTCGGCCGTCCGCACGAGGATGCGATTGCTGCACTCTACGAGCTATGAGCTCGTCGAGTTTGTCGGGACCGACACCCCGGCTTACGCCATTCTCTCGCATACGTGGGGCTCGGAGGAGGTGACGCTGGGCGACATGTACCAGCCGGACCACGAACAGCTCAAGGGCTTCGCTAAGATCAAGGCCTGCTGCGCGCAGGCGGTGCGAGACGGCCTCGACTGGGTCTGGGTCGACACGTGCTGCATCGACAAGACTTCGAGCGCAGAGCTGTCCGAGGCCGTCAACTCCATGTACCAGTGGTACCAGAGGGCCGACGTCTGCTACGTCTACCTGTTCGATGTGCCACCGCCCGACCCCTTTCTTGACCACCACCTGTTCCAGGGTGCCCGCTGGTTCACCCGCGGCTGGTGTCTGCAGGAGCTGATTGCGCCCCGCGAGGTCGAGTTCTACGCCTACGACTGGACCGAGTTGGGCACAAAGTGGAGCCTGCAGGAAGCCATCTCCGCCGTCACCAGCATTCCGGCTGACGTCCTCCTGCAGGACAAGTCGGTCGAGCACTATTCTATCGCCCAGCGCATGTCGTGGGCTTCCAAGCGCAACACGACGCGCGAGGAGGATATGGCATACTGTCTACTGGGGATTTTTGATATTAACATGCCGCTCATGTATGGGGAGGGAAGACGGGCCTTTATTCGACTTCAGCAAGAGATCATGAGCCGGCAGGTGGATTACAGCATATTTCTATGGAGGGCCGCCAACTTTCACGACACGACGGGGCTACTTTGCGACTCGCCGCACTGCTTCCCTACCGACGGAGTTCCTATACGATCTGGCGGGCTCTGCAAGTATTCCGACATTGTGGCTTCGCAAATGGTGATAAAAGACATTCTTGAGCATGCGCGCCCGCCTGAAGTCACGCCCCGAGGTCTTCAGATGACGGTCCACACCAGGAAAAACAGCAATGGATCTCGGCTCGCGTGGATTTACCTCACTCACAACGATGGTTTGGTCTGCATCTCGTTAAGCCCGCTGGAGGAGGACAACAAATATTACAGAATAGGCGTTGGGTGCGTTGACATTGTCAACACTGAGAGCAGTCTCGAAGAATTCCGCGCTCAAGACTTGCGCATGGCTATCTTTACAGATCTTTCCATACCAACCATTCCCATCCGGGCACTCGACTTCAAGGTTTGGCTCAAGTCAACACCGGACGAGCGCCTTTCCATCATTGACATATACCCCGAATGCTGCCTACAGCGCCAACAAGAGGATTTGTACGAGACCGAACTTGACCTCGCCACCTGTCCGGAATTCTTCGTCATGGTTTTCGGCGTGGAAAAGGACGGAGCAATGATTCACCGCTTCGTGGCGGCCTTTAGTTTATTCCATGGCCCCTGGGCTTGCAAAATCCGCAAGTTCATACCAGACGCGCCGCTGGATGCAGTTGCCGAGACGATATGGAAACTGGGCCCGTTGGAAGATGAGTCGGACCGAGCCATGTCGCTTTTACCTACAGGCACATACGTTGCTGTTGCTTCGAAAAGAAGGACGCGGAGCAGCAAGTGTCATTTATACATTTCCCTGATACCAGCTAATCCAAGCTGGCGGATGGACAACAGGCAGAATCGAGTGCCATCATAGGATCAGCTTTAACAACGCTACTCGAGGCAATTTTTTGAAACGGAGATGTGCACCACAACTTTGGCGCGGCTCGAATGCTCCCCATGCCTTGTATTCGACACCCTGATTGAGAAATATGTTTGTGCAATAAGATGCTTGTTATTTACTGATTGAATTTTGCAAGAGTGGCATTAACAAGGAGTGAAGATATTATGAAATAAAAGTATGGTGAGAGAACAATGTTTTTGGTCGCGAACCGGATCGTCGAGTATCTAGACATGAAAGTGCTTCTGTAAATAGAGTATAGTTAAATGGTAATTTAGAAAGACAACATGTAGATGAGACAAAGAATAAAAAACCGTGTGAATAGGGAATTTAGCTTTCCTCCCCTGTGTCATCTTTTCCCAACGCTCTAATCCTTTGTCACACTGCTTGGATTGGTCACATCGAGCTGTTGAATTGAGAATTGAAAGAGCCTTAATTTTTTAGGAAAGGAAGAGCTATTGTTGTGGGTTTTATTGTTTGGTGGAGTATTTCCTTGGTGTTGTGGTGGCTCTAGTTATTTAGTTACTTACTAGTCTTAATATACCTTCTATTTAACTGTCTGGTTATATAGAACTATTGAATATTATAAATAGTCTCTTTTTTGTACTAGTGAATTTATATAATAATAAATAAAATAGTTATCTAAAGTAAATATAAAATAAAGTTAAAGATCTCTTATAAGTAAAGTTAAACTAAGAATTAATTTTTATTTTATTTTTAGTATTTTATAAATAAATTTTTTTATTTTATTAGTAAATTAATTATTTTTTTATTTAAATAATTTTATTAATAATTTCTCTTTTTCTTTTTCTTTTTTACTTATATATATATATACTTATAATAGTATATTATTATTATTTACTTTATTTTTAGAGTTTTAAAATATCAAAAGGTTATTTACTAATAATATATTAATCTATTTATACTTACTATATTATTACTAGTAATAATAATAACTTTATACTTTTTATACCCTTTATACCCTCTAAAACTATTAATCTTCCTCTTCTACCTAAGTATATAAGTTAATATTATAAACTTTAGAATAAAGTATCTACTAATCTATAAATATAGACTCTTTTACCTAATACCCCCTATTACTACTCTTACTCCCCTATTACTATTACTATTAAGATTATTACTCTTAATATAACTCTTACTCTTACCTATACTCTTTTTATACTTCTAAATATTAAAACTTTCTTTAATTTTTTCTATAAGAATTACTTATATTTTACTATTATTAGGAAAAGTAAGTTAGAGATATATTATTAGGTAATTAATTATTTTAAGTATTATATTATTTGTAAGATTAGTAATTATACTTGTGTTTTTTAGTATATTATATTATTATACTTTATTTATTATTTAATTATTAATTAGTAAATAGTTATTATATTATTCTCTCTTTTATTTAGTATTTTATTAAAACTTTTAGTAATAGTAATAAATATATAAATTAGTATTATAATAATTATATTTTATATTATATTAACTATTTATATAGATAATTAATTAAATTAAGAAGTTTTTTTACTTTTGTTTTAATATATTAGAAGAGGAGAACTCTGTTTTTGAGTAGAGTGATAGAGAGTTAGTTATTTAAAGAGTAGTTAACTGTGAGATTATTACTAGGAGTATTAATAAGTGTTATACTAAGGTTATAGAGTCTTTTAGTAAGGTTATTAAGTATCTATTAGAGTAAATTAGCTAGCTTTTAGTTTATAGGGTGTTTAGTTTATTGAAAATAGTTATTTTAATAAGTTATGTAAGTTAAACTTATAAACTTATATACTTTTAATTAAATTATATTTTAGTTTATTATTTTTTTACTTTATTTAACTGAGGTCTATTATATTGAGTAATACTCTAAAATATTTAAAGTACTAATAAGATAGTACTTTAGTAAGCTTATTAATAGATATTTACTTTATTTTTAGATAGATTACCTTAAAAGAGTCTTTCTTATATTTCTATTATAACTATATATTTATTATATCTATATACTATAGATATATAATTATTCTATTACTCTTTTCAATAATAAAATAAATAAATTATATATTATCATAATATATATCTTAACTAGTTTCTAGATTAAAGGTGATTTCTTTGAATAAGTACTTAAGTCTTATTATCTCTTTTACTATATACTCTAAAATAAGTAGTTTTACTTTAGTTATTAATATGGTTACTATAGTTTAGTAAGTAATCTTCTATATAATTAATTTACTAAATAAGCTAATAATATAACTTTATAAAGACTTCTAAGTCTTAGGATTATTAGTAAATAAGATATTATTAGTAATTATTATAACCTATAATTTAGTACTCTATCTATACTAAATAGTAAAATCTTATATAATAAATAAATATTAGATAGTTTAGTCTATAGCTTTATAATATTCCTGACTTAAATTTATAAGAAAATAAGATAAAGATAATATTATAAATATAATATCTAACTTAATTATAATTACTATATATAATAAAGAACTTATTTTCTCTTAATATAATTTTATTTCAAGTATAATTATTTGGTTTACTTATTTAAATAACTCTATTATAAGAATTAATATTATTAGATAAGTATTTATAGTATCTAAACTGAACTTTATTATTATTTTCTTGATATATATATTATAAGATAGGTAAATCTTGTGTTTAGAGTAATCTTTGATTATCTTAATACCTAGAAACTATTATATATTATTCTTATTAGTTATTTTATATATTTCTTTAATACTTTAAATAATTTTTAGAATAATCTTTATATTATTCTTATAATATAGAACTAGTATATTGTCTATGAAGAATATAATAAATATATTATAAGTTTTAGTATAGAATAGGTAGGGCTCCTCTGAGCTAGCTTATAACCTTAGCTTTATAAGAGTTAAAATAAACTTATTAAACTATAATTAAGATAAATCTTTTAACTTATATAATACTCTATTAAGCTTAATATATATACTAGTCTACTTGAAATCTTTAGGTAGTTTATAGATTATTAGTATATTTGTTTTATTTCTTACTATATTAATAAATATATTAATAATATTAAGTTAGGTGATTTTTAAGTCGAATTAAGTAATTAGAGCTATAATAATATAGAATAAATATACTATAAGTATTATAGTATATATACTCTTGATTGTAGAGCTATCTTATAAGTCTCTATATATATATAATTGTACTTTAATTCTCTCTAGAATACTATCTTAATTGAACTTATATATAAATACCTATTTAAGCAGCAAAGGTTTAGACCTAGTTTTTATATACTCTATTTATCTCTAAGTTCCTTTATTTATTAGTATTTTGATCTCCTTATATATAGCTTCTTTAAATTACTCTCTTAATAGATAAGTTAATATCTCTCTCTAGTTCTATAAAAGCTTAATAAAGTCATTTTTATATAGTATAGGCCGATTTAGTATTGTACTCTTATAAGTAGTTTTCTATTATTTAAATACTTTTATTATTACTGAAAATATTATTTAAATATTTTATAAATCTTTATATTTTAGTTTATAGTAATTAATTATAAAGAAATTAATTAAAGATCTTAATTCTCTTTTATTTAAAGTTTAATTCTTTTTCTAAAATAGAGTTTTACTCTAGTATATAAGTTTTACTTAGTAATATATACTATTATATATACTAGGAGTTAAAAGTAGTTATTATTTACTTTTACTTCTCTTATATATAAGCTAGGACTTTAATAGTAAAAGAATCTATAGTAAGTTTATTATTACTATAATTATACTTTTATCTTTAATTAAAGTTAATATAGTTATTATTTCCTTTACTTAATAACTTATTGTTTTATACTTTAACTATTTAGGTATTAGAGACTCTTAGTCTATCTGCTCTAGTATATTTACCCCTGAGCTTAATAATTATTTCTTAATATATTAGTCTATTATACTTATATCTATTGATTTACTCTGAATCATATTTTAATAGTATTTTCATTCAATAAACAATAGCGCCTTTTATTTTCTATTTGAAGATCTTTTTTTATTTTCCCATATTTTATCTCTTATTATAGTTATTATAATACCTTTCTAGTATATTAGCCTAAATTTTCAAACTAATGATTATACTAAGGAGATATTATCTTATCTATAAACCTTTATTCAAATAGATTCTTTTAGTAATATAGTATTAAAAGTAGCTATAATAGCCTTTCTTATTATGTAATAAATCTAGTATTATTATTGTAGTATTACTTCTTTAATAACTAATATTCCCAGAGAATTAAATTAATCTTAAACCTCTAGTTAAAGTTACTAGACCTTATATTAACCTAATACTCTAGATAATTAATATAGTATCATTAGTTAGCTACTATATAATTAAGTAATCTAGCTTATATTCTTTGGTCTTTTATAAGATATTAGCTATATTCTAATTGATAGGTACTACTATTAAAATAGCTTGCTTGTATCGGGTAGCCGATCTACTATTAGGTGGACTGTTGCTCTTATATATAATATATTATTATATCAGTATCTTCTTTGACTATATGTATGTGTGTATATATATATGTAAATCCTAGGTAATTCTCAGTTTTACAGTGTACATATGTGTGTATTTAAATACATAAGCTTTGAAGGCTATTGTGTTATTTTATTGTATTAGAATATAATATTTGAAGAGTTTTCTTATTACTTTACCTTTAAGCTCTAGCGACTGCTGTGGTCGCTGTACTATTGTATGGAAAAGCATATATCTAGGCTGCCTGCTCTAAGGTTCTGACCTTGTTGAGCTCTTGTTCCTTTCTCAGGAATAGACTAGAACCTCATTGACCTTAAATCTATTGATTTACTTACTTATAGTAGTTAATCTATACTTATTTAAACTTCTTCTGGGTTCTTAGTATATATACTTTCTAGTTTAGAAGTTACTTTTAGTATTTAAAGTCTAATTAGTATCTAACTTAGTATATATTTAGTATTCTTTTGTATATTTTACTTAGCTATTTTTCTATTTATAAATACTTTTATTTCTAAGTTTAAACTTACTATTTATAATCTTAGAAGTAATATATTATAAATAATTTCTTTATTATTATCTTCCTCGATTTAGACTACCTAATTAGATAACTAAATAACTATTTATTTTACTGAGTGTTCTTTATTAGGTTTATAATAGATAGACTTATTAAATTATACATTATAAGTTATTATAACCTTATCTAAACAAGGTATTTAGATCTTATATATATTACTAGTTATATGGTTAACTAGGTATTTAATATAATTTCTAGAGTTAACTTTTATTAATCTTTTCTCTTTTTCTAGTACTCTTTTTTTAACTAAAAGATAAGTATAATATCTATATATATATATACTATTTTAATTAAGTCTTAGATTAACTAAATACTCTCTTATTAGTAATAGAGCTTTTTATTTAAACTAAAGGTCTAATATTTCTAGTAGTAATAACTAATTTATACTTTACCTTAGAGATATATTAAATAAATATATAGTAATTCTTGTACTCTTAGACTATAGGTATATTAGGAGATTTACTCTATTAAATATTATATTTAATTTATTTATAATTTCTTAACTTATATATTTAATATTACTATTTAACTTATAAATCTTAGCTAAAGAGAACTCTAAATCTATACTTTTACTATATACTTAATCTTTATATAGTATTTTACTTTTAATCTTAATAATTAATATATTATTATTACTTTATAATATATAAATAAAAAGCTTAAATTATTTCTTTACCTAGCTCTTTCCGAATCGTATTTTGATAGTATTTTCATTCGACAAATAATAGCGCCTTTTATTTTCTATTTGATAGAGATCCCTTTTTATTTTCCTGTATTTTATCCCTTGTTATTATTGTAATACCTTTTTAGTATATTAGCCTAAATTTTCAAACTAATGATTGTACTAAAGAGATGTTATTTTATTTATAAACCTTTGTTTAAATAGACTCTTTTAGTAATATAGTATTAAAAGTGGCTGTAATAGCTTTTCTTATTATATAATAAATCTAGTATTATTATTATAGTATTACTTCTTTAATAATTAATATTCTCAGAGAATTAGATTAATCTTAAACTTTTAGTTAAGATTATTAGACTTTATATTAACCTAATACTTTAGATAATTAGTATAGTATTATTAGTTAGCTATTATATAATTAAGTAATTTAGTTTATATTCTTTGATCTTTTATAAGATATTAGTTATATCTTAACTAATAGATACTACTATTGAAATAGCTTACTTATATCAGGTAGTTAATTTACTATTAGGTGGGCTATTACCCTTATATATAATATATTATTGTATTAGCATCTTCTTTGACTATGTGTATATATATATATATTAGTTTTACAGTGTATATATATGTATGTTTGAATATATAAGCTTTAGTAGACTATTGTGTTATTTTATTGTATTAGAATATAATATTTAAAGAGTTTTCTTATTATTTTACCTTTAGGCTCCAGCGACTGCTGTGGTCGCTGTACCATTTTATGGAAAAGCATATATCTAGGCTGCCTGCTCCAAGGTTCTGACCTTGTTGAGCTCCTGTTCTCTTCTCAGGAATGGACTAGAACCTTATTGACTTTTACCTAGCTCTTAAACTAAAATAACTTATTAAATACAGTAATACTTTTCTTATTTACAATAAACTAAGTATATAATATACTACTATATTTATCTTTAATAATTAAAAGCTAATTTAATTTATCCTTTACTTTAAAGTAATCTTAAAAGTCCTAATATATATACTAAAATAATCTTAGAAAGTAGTAATTTAGTAAGCAGTATAATATTATTTACTTAGTATATATTCAAGTATATATTTTATAATCTATCCTTACTATTCTTTTAATTTACATATTCTATATATAATTTACTAGCTTTCTCAGTACTTCTAACCCTAAGTAGCTTACTCATTTATATTATAATTCTTCTGAATCCTCTTTTAGCTTTCAGGAGTCTCTAGAGGGTCTGTAGTAGTAGAAAGAGCTTTATTTACTTAGAACTATCTTATTAACAAATATTACTATATCTATATTATTAATTAGAATAACTTTATAGAATATTGGTTAATAAAGTAATAAATAAGAGATAATTAACTTATATTTAAAGAAGGTAATATTATATATCTTAATATAGTTCAAAATAACTATACTTTAATCTATTAATCCTATATATAATAACTTATTAAAGCTATAATATTATATACCTATCTTATATAATAGAGCTTCTAAAATAATATTAGTATAAAAACCTTTTACTATAATAATATTAAATAGTTTTAAATAATTAGTTTACTTACCTATTAGCTTAATAAAGAGATTTATTATTAGTTATTTGTTTTTTCTAATAATTAGAAATTATATTATATTTAATTTAATAAATCCTTTTTGTTAGAATAATAGTTAGTTGAAGGAATGACCTCACAGGAGGGCTAAAGGGGCCTATAGGATATAGATAATATTGATTATGATACCCTTATCTTAATTATATAACTATTACCCACAATAGTAACATTATAACCCCTCTGTAAGGGGTTAGATATAGGAAGAAGCTAGATATCAATGAATTTATTGCTTAACCCCCTAGTAGCTATTATTGATTCTATTGTGACTTTAGCTATATTATTTAGAATACCGGGATTTACCTATACTGATCAGTCTAAATAGACAATGTTTTTGTTATCCTGTAGATTAGTAAGGTATTAAATGAAAAGGTATATTGTCGAGTATCTAAAAGATCTAGCAAATAGACCTTATGTACTAACTAAGAATAACATTGTACTTATATTTAATTATAAAGATCTTAATTACCTAAGAAAGTATAACTCTTTCTCTATATCTACTATATAAAAAAACCTTATTATTATTTTGTTGAGGTAGACTAATGGACTATTTAGGTATAGGAACAAGCTTAATAGACTAAGGAAACCTAATTACTCTTGTGCCTAACTATAACCTTAACCCTAATTATAACCTTCTTAAGTTATAGTAATACTGACTAAAGAAGAAAGTAAGATTAAAGTTACTAGTAATAGTACTCTAGATATTTCTTCCTATATTAATAATTATAAAGAATACTAAGAGAGAGTAAAATAACTTATAGAATTTATTTTGATCTCAAAGAAATACTAAGTATAAGTAGAACCTTATGTATAAAAACTATATTTTACTATATTTATACTAAAAATATATATTACTACTAAAGTAAATACTAAGATAGTGTACTTTATAGTATTATGTAAAGAAGAGAGTATTATAAGCTTATAACTTCTTAATATTTTCTAATAAAAGTTTAAAGAATAAATAATTAAATACTAAAAGAAACTATTAAAGCTAGTAGTCCTCTATAACTTTCTCTTGAGTAATAGTATTAAAGTTAAGAAGAATAAAGATCTTATTATAAAGAATATATATAAAGTTCTTAGCTAAGATAGACTTTAATACTAGAACTAAGAGGAGATCAATAACTACAGAGAAAAAGATAAAAAGTTCTAATTCTATTATTAATTCTCTGAATTTATAATAGAAATAACTAGAAAAGATAGTCTTATTCCAGAAGATAAAAACCAATAAGAACCTACAAGTTAATAACCGGTATCTTTACCCCCTTAGAACTTCTTTCCCCTCTAGAACACTATATTTATCCCAAGTAAAATACCTTTCTAAAATACCTTACCTTACTATCTAAGAGATATATCTCGACAGGGAACTATATTACTTCTTATATTAATATAAAGTATATAGTAAGGTATAACTCTATAGTAAGAAATCACTTATTAGCAAAGGTAACTATAATACTTTAGTGATCTACTAAGTGAACTTTTTATGAGTAAATAGGTTAATGATCTTAGTAAGGTATATACTAAAAGATTAAAGTTCAGTAGTATTAAATATAAAGTTTTCGATTTAAAATTTTAAGTCTTCTATAATAAGTATTATATTATAGGTATTAATAAGTTTATATATATTTATATATTTAAGAATATATTTACTAGAAATGTACTAGATCTTTACCTGAGAATAATATATATAGTAAGTAAACTAATATTCTTTGATTAGATAGTCAAAGAAATAAAGTAAGAGTTTGAGAATAAATAGATACTCAATGAGTATTGTAAAGAATAATAAAATCTAAAGTTCTTTAAATAGCTATTTATATCTCCTAAAGAAGACTATTAAATAACTTTTAATAAATTCTTTAGATAACTTAAAGTCTTCTAAAAAATATTACTAGAGATTATAAAAAGTGATTTTATAGTCTATGCCTAACTTTTTGTGGTATACTAAGGTATTAAAGACTTTGTAAATATCTATTTAAATTTACTAGCAATATATATAGATGTTTGTTTGTAAATCTACTATATGATTACTTTATTAAATGAATTAATAAAATCTATGAAAAGTATCTCTATAACTAATACTTAATAATTGATAATTGAATAAGTATATAATAAATATAAAGGTAATCGACTATAAGTCTCCTTCTGTAATAATAGCTAAGGAAATAAGAATAACTTTCAAAAGAAATCATAGAGAGACAAATGATATTATATATATTTCAAGAATAGATATTATTTAACTAAGTATACTATTAAAGAAAGAAGAAAAGTATATAAAGAATATAAGAAAAAGAGAAATAAGTCTTTTCTTAGTAAAGTTATATATATTGTATATATAGTAGAACTTATTAACTTAGATAGTAAAACTAAAGAGAAAGGAGAAGATATTAATGATAAAGACTATAATAAGGATTATAATAAGATATATACTTCTGATGTTTATATTTATTTTATAAGTACTATTAATATAGTTAATCTATAATATATCTCTGATATACTTATTAATTAGGTAGTGATTTATTATTTTACCTAAAAAGACTTCTTTTATGAGCTTAAAGAGGAACTAAAAGAAGAAGTAATATAGTTCTTATTTAATAACTAATATAGCTTAGATGAATTCCAAAGAGTTATCTCTAATATTAAAATAGTAAAAGTTTCAACCAATAGTTATAAATAATTTATTATACTGTAAAGATCAGGTAATATATCTACTGAACTAAATACAGTAAGAGTAAGAGAAGTAATTATTATATTCGGAAGAGGAACTCTAAATAAATTACTTAGAATAGTAGATATAACCACTTTATTCAGGATCATATTATTTTATATCATACCTGTTAATACTCTATTCTTTTTCTTACTATAAGATATAGACTATTTAAAGATTTATTTCTATAACCTCTATAACTATCTCAAGAAAAGAGATATATAAGTACTAGTTATACGAAAATAAAGGTACTTATAGTGGCTCCTTAGTAATGAGAAAATACTTGTATAATATAACCTAATTAACAGTGAACTCTACTAGCTATATTATTATTTTAGTTACCTATCAGTAAACTAACTTTATAACCTATTAATAAGAGCTAGCTACCCTATAGAATAATAAGTTATTAAGAAGTTAACTAAGATCTATTATAAATATTAACTCTATGCAAAAATACTACAGAGGTTTAAATTTACTATTTACAATAATTATAAGTTTAATTATTAAATTATTATAGATATTATATATATTAATAGTAAACTAGTATTTTATATTATTAATAAGGTAATTGTATTTAATATTGTTCAGTTTCTTATAGATATAATATTATTAATAGTATAGAGGACTCTAAAAGTTTATTAGATTGATATATATATTAGACTACTTAATTAGTTGATTATTGACTCTAGTAAGAACTTTATTAATTAGAAGTTTTACTAAGAAGTAAGACTAAGAGGTATAACTATCTTAGTTATACTAATAGAAACTTATAACTCGGTCGGAAAAATTAAAAGATACTATATATTTATCTAATATATTTATAATATTCTTTACTAAAAAGACCTGTTAGTAAAGTAGGAAGAAATCTTATAAGTAGTAGTGAAAGTAGTGAATAATATTACTGGCCCTAATAACTTTGTATTAATACTCTTAGTATTTAAATTATACTTATAGATAATATAAGACTTTAAACCCTCACCTAGTATAATAAAGAGAGTAAAAACTATCTATAAAGTAATAAGTAAAGTATATAAACTATATATAGAGAGATAAGTAAAAGATATACTTATTATTTATAATAATCCTAATATAATAATTATATTAAACTTTCTTCTTTAATTATAAGTTTATATATATTAAAAAAAAGAAAGATAGATAAGATTATATATACTTATTACTATTAAGAGAGAAACCTATATTATTGATAGTCTCTGAGGAATATTAGAGTTCTACTTAATTATTATTAAGCTCTTTTTTAAAGACTCTAACAATAAACTAACTCTCCTAGAACTAGTAAATATACTATCTGTAGAAGATGATTCAGAAGATAATAAAGATCTTACTTCTAAGTCCGAAAGTCCTAAACTTACTGAGAAAAAGAAAAGAAGAAGATCTTAAAGGAATCTAACTTTTGAGCCTACAGAGAAAAGGAAGAGAGGAAAACCTCAGAAAAATCCAATTATTATATTTCTACCTTAACTAACTATTAAAAGAAATAAAGGTTGACTCTATAAGAACCCTATTATAATAAGTAATACTTACTTTCTTGATTAATTTGAGAATAAGACTAAGTACTATAAAGTATTTATCTTAGCTAAAGAGAAAGCTAACTTAAAGTTAATATTAGAACTCTAAGAGAAGAGGATTATTATAACCTTAGGTAAACCCTTTAATATATCTATAATAAAAGAGATTAAAGGATTAATCTAATATAGTATATTTAAATTTATCTTATTTAATAAAAAGAAATATAAAGAAATTAGAATCTTTAAATTATATATTATTAATAAGATTAAAAATAAAATAACTAATAAACTATATGAGAAGTTGTGACTAGTGATCCAGAGATATACTAACTAAGGTAAAGAAGTAATCTTTACTTAGTTACCTATAATATAATAGTATAGTTAAAGATTAATCCTTATATTAGCTCTATTATTTATTAAGTATAATATCTATATTTAGTTTTAAGATATCACCTAAGTATATATATAATCCGAAATAAGATTAAACCGAATTATATTAGTATACTTACTAAGTAGTATTTAATATAAATACCCAGAAGGTATAATTATAAAGGTAGTAATACTACTCTACAGAATCCCAGAAGTAAAAAACCACTAGTAAGTAATATACTACAAATATCATTTAAAGAAGCTCTAGATAGTTATATCTATATTCGATTTATACTTATTAGTATTATTAAAAGATAATTTTAGTTTTATAGTTATCAGAATATAAACAGATAATATAATAGGAGCTTCTAACAAGATATTCCTCTAGTTAAAGGAGGAGAAACTTAAGGAAATTACCTTCAAAGCTAAACTATAAAAGGTTTTAACTATTAGAAAACCTCTTATATTTAACAGTATAATTGTTACTTTATCTAAAAATAATAGTATAACTATATAATAAAAAAGACAAGGTAAGAAGATTAAATTGATTAATACTAAAGATTAAACTATAACTAAAAAGAAATATATAGAATAATAAACTCAAAGAGTATATATCACCTCTATTTACTAACCCAAAGTATACTATAACCTTTCAGCTATAGTACAATTCCAAAACCTAGATAAAACCTAAATTAAGGTCCTAAATAAATACTTTAAATAATAGGCAGATAATCTTAAATATAGTCTTATATTTACCCTACTTAACCTATTAACTATAAAGCTCTTTATATTTATTGATAGTACTTTTATAAATAATACTAACTTTTTATTATAACTTAGCTTTATAGTAATTATTACAAATAAGTAGATAGAAGATAGAATATTTATAATAAATAAGAACATCATCTATTACAACTCTACTAAGTACTAAAAGATAACCTAAAATATTCTAGTATTAGAGATCTATAGTATAGTTACTAGTATAGATATTACTTATATAATATCTATAACCCTTAACCAAATTACTAACTGACTTAAACTCCCCTATATCCCTATAATTATCTATACTAACTTATATTTTCTTTATAAATGCCTTATAAAACTAGGAATAACAAAAGAAAAATAGCTAATAATCGATATTATAGTATTATAGTAATTATATAAATAATAAGAATTATATAAAGTTAGATAGATTAATAGGGAGGATAACTTAACTAATACATTCACAAAAAGAACACTAAATCAAGTACTTAAGTAATTTATTGATAATAACAATTCTATGATTTATATTAAGGGCTAGGTTACATAAAAATAAAGGAAAAGAAAAGGGAAGAGAAAAAAAGTAATAAACAAAGTACAGTTGATACTACTGAGTATACTATTGTATTGTTATTCTTTCAAGAAAGAAACTCTAGTATTAAAATAATAGTTAATTAAAAGAATAACCTTATAAGAGAGCTAAAAAAGCTTACAGGATATAGATAATATCGATCACAATACCCTCATCCTAATCACATGACTATTACCCACAACAGCAACACTATAACCCCTCTGTAAGGGGTTAGATATAGGAAGAAGCTAGACATCAATGAATTTATTGTTTAATTCCCTAGTAGCTGCTGTTGACCCTGTTGTGACCTTAGCTGTGTTATTCAGAACACCGGGATTTACCCACACTTTTAATTTAGTAAAGGTTCTTAGAATTAGCTTTTTAATATTATTAATAAGGTAAAGAGTACTATAGTTATTGACTAATATACTCTTAAAGAATAGATAAACTTAGTTTTTAAGTATTAAAAATACTATTATTAAGTGCTAAAGATTATATAGAGTTATAGAATTAAAAATAGTATATAATATATTTGATCTTATAGAGTTTCTTATAGTAGTTATAGAGCTCTATATATTTTTAAACTACTTATTCTTTATTATTTCTTTTTAAAGCTTATTTTATTTAAGATCTTAGAAGTTCTTTAGAATTATAATAATACTTTTAGCTATTGGGTTCTCTTTGAGCTTAAAGTCTAACTTTCTTATAAGAGTATATTAAAGATATATATATTATATAGGCTAAAATTTATAGAAACTTTTTTTATATAAGTACTTATTATTCTTTATTTATTTTAGCTTATTAGAGCTTATACCTAGTATAAAGAATACTTTATAGCTTTTTCTTTTTACTAATAGGGTTATATTAAATAATTCTCTTATTTACTCTAAAAATAGGATTTTTTTATTTAGTTCTATATTTTCTTTAGTTTTTTAGAGCTACCTTTTTACTTACTTTAAAAAAAACTATACTTCTACTATCTTAAGGAAATTACTTATAATAAGAGAACCTTAAATATCTAATACCTTATATACTTTAGCTTTAACTTAAATTAAGTATTACTTAGAATATTATACTTATAATTAAGTATTTATATATCTAGTATTATTAAGATACTCTTTGTAAAGTTTCCTAATTTCTTCTTATATATTCTATTATCTTTTAAAGAATTTTACTATAACTTACTTAATAAGCTATTAAATAGTATATTCCTTACTCTATTTAGTTACTTTAGTAATTATAAGGTTATATTATATAGTCTCTATTATTTAAGTAATCTAAGTTTAAATAGATATATTAACTTTAACTCTTTTATTATATTTTTAATTATTTCTTTAATTAATATCTATTTTAAGTTTAACTTTAGTAATTACTTTTATACTTATTAGTACTCTTTATTTATACTTTTTATACGTTTACTATTATATTATAATATTTTTTATTTCTTTAAAAGTTAGAGTTAATAGTTTTTTATATATATTAGTTAGTTACTCTTTTTTTTAAGGTTAATATATTTCTATATCCCTAATAATAAGCTATAAGTATAAAAAGTAAAGATCTAATTAATCTATTAATCTTTTATTTATAATTTTACTATTATAAAAAGATTAATATTATTAGTTATAGTAAGAGTTATTTTTATTATATACTCTCTAGAGCTATAGAGTAAGTCTTAAGAGCTAAAGTTAAAGGTTTCTAAGAAAATAATAATATACTAAATAAGTAAAGTATAATTATTATATCAATAGAAATTATTAATATATACTAAGCTATCTAAGCTTATAACTATTATACTATTTAGATTAGTTATATTGAGCTATTAAATTAAGAATTAAAAGAGCCTTAATTTTTTAGGAAAGGAAGAGCTATTGTTGCGGGTTTTATTGCTCGGTGGAGCATTTCCTTGGTGTTGTGGCGGCTCCAGTTATTTAGCCACTCACCAGCCTCAACATCCTTTCTCCCCAAAACCATAGTGCTCCAATAACAGGAACGCTGAAAATGACGAGCAAAAATGCCAACAGGCTATTGCCCCAACCATATCCGAGCTTATCGTACATGGCTGGAGCGAAAATGGGGAATGCAAAGGCAAGGATATATGTAAACAGCCTGGTTGCCGCACTCGCGCTGGCAGCATTTGCACTACCAAATTCATCCACGAGATAGGCTAAGAAACCCTGCGTGAAGCCGAAAAGGCCAGCCGTAAAGAAAAACACACCAAAGTCTACTACCAACCACTGCGCCATCCTCTCGGCCGCCCAAGCGTACCAGAACAGCCCACCGATCATGGGTGAGAATCCGATGAGGATGTAGGAGAGCCGATACTCTGGAATTGGCTCCTGCCCCGGCGATGTAGCAACCTTGCGGCGCCACATAATGTCCATGAGCCTACCTCCACCCTGAGCGCAGCAGAAGGTCCCCAGGGCTATGGATATGTAGTGCAAACTTGCAGACGTTTCGGATTGGCCGTATCGAACAGTCCACAGAGTGGCGAATGTGGAGAGAACCAAGGTGTAGACGCCAAACTGCACGGCCATAGCCAAAGCCACAAGCGGAATGATTGGCCGGAACAGCAACAACCGCACAGGGCGCGAGATGACCGGGCGAAGGCGTCGTAGCACGTCATGGGTGAGAACATGAGATTGAGCCAGTCCATATTTAGGTAATGTGCTTTCTTGATTGCGGACTCGCGCAAGCTTCTTTGCTTTTCGGCGAAGAAGTACCGGAGGATATGATTCGTGAAGGAGAAAAAACCCCAGCGTCAATAGAAACGCGTCGAAAATGGAAAGAATCCAAAAGAGCCACGGCCACCACAGCCTCTCAGCTGCTACACCGCCTACAATCGGGCCTAATGCTGGTCCCAGGTATGGCAACAAGCCAGCCAACGCAAGAGACTTGCCTCTGTCTTTGGGAGGATACATATCGGCGAGCACAGAGGTTGTTAACTGAGATAGAATTAGTAAGTTACGCTAAAAAAGCATTACTAGAAATTCATAAAACTCACAGTAACGCCAACGCTGGCACCAGAAGCGGCCATGAGCCTTCCGATAATCATCATGCCCGGTGTAAGTGTGACGGGGCACAGCGAGTTCCAGACAATGTACCACACGTTTCCCCCGAGCCAAGCTGGCCTGCGGCCAAAGGTCTCGGCAACGGCCGCGACTAGGAACGGGGCGAATCCAAGGCCCAAAAAGTAGACAGAGAAGGCAATTTGGCCCGAGGATGCGCTCATGTGCAGGTCGTGGACGATTTGATCCATTGCCGGCGCAACCATGCTCGCTGACATTGTCGTCACGAGCTGGCTGGATGAGTAAACAAGTGCAGTTATTACTTTGCGACTGGATGACCAGTTGTACGGTTTCTCAGGGTCGTCAGGCCCGTCCCACGTAACCTAGAGGAATGGGTCGTAAGCGTTGTTCGTATGATACGGACGTGACAAGAATTTACCTACCTCATCACTTGCTGTAATAGCATTGTTTACAATGCCGGCCTCTGTCTCGGCTGGGAACTTCTCAGTTTCCGAAGCCATTGCTTGTCTTGATCTCGGATTCGAAAGTTCTGGTAATAGTCTCTGAAAATAGTCTCACTGTTGAGAGCAACAACAGGGATGAATATCGGATCAAGAGACCCTACACACGCAATGGCTACTTGGTTTTTGTCCGTGGTGGTGATGCTTCTTGGGAAAACCCCAACAATATTGATTGTCTGACAAAAATCCGGATGCAGTCTTTGTCATCCAAAAGGCGGAGCAACTATCGCCTCCTAGCTTATCTGATGAAACCCTACAAAGCTGGTCATCCCGTCGGTCAGTCTTTCTCCGAGATGCCCCGTTTTTATCTCCGCATGACGATCCAACCTACCACTTTCGCGACTAGGTTGAGAGCCTAAACTCGAGGAATCTCCCCGAGTGGGCTTTTTACGGCGGCAAACAAAAAAGGTCCCGCACTGGCTGACTATGCGCCGGGGTTGCGAACCCCGCTTTGGGCCTGTTGGTGAGGTATTTCACTTAATGTCGTGTCAACAAATTGCATTTTGAAATTACAGGGAGGTTTTCGAGAGAACAAAGGGACCGAGGACCGAGCTTTAGGAAGTGTGAATGGCAAACCACATGTTATCCGCTACCACAGTCGTGTTAGACACGACAATGGCCTACGGTAATGACAATTTACTTTGCTTTGGTATCGGAAATTTATAGAAAGAAGATTATTAACCATAATATTGAATTGAAACTGTGAAAATTGCTATATTTATATACTTATATGATCATGCTTCTTCTGGTTGATTGTCTCCCTCCAGAAAAAGTAGTGATGGGGCATCATCAATAGGCTGAACTTTTCGTATGGCATTTTTTGACAGGATAATATACGGCAACCGTGAAGTAATATTAAGCTAAGTAACACAGCAATATTGTATTGGCCTGATTGTCCAACAAGGTTCACTGATTATCCCGATGTACCTTTTCGTGATCGTTCATCTCATCTGACATCATTTCTCATTCTCCAATTGCTCAGCAGGCCTTGCGAACATCACGTCAGATAACGAAACTTTGGATGCTTATCCCCCACCATTGTGACGTCAAGCTGCTCGTGATCCTCAACCGGCCCAAATTCCCGGTCTCTTCTCCGATTCTCATGTGCAAGCTTAAAGTGCAACCCAAGTGATAAAATGGTGATTGAAAAGGTTAATGCACAGCCAGTTGCGCAGCCCTTGACAAAGTACGGACTATTTCGATTTCTGTCAGCTGAGAGTTTTGGATGCATAGAACTGAAAGCTTACGCGTCCGTTTTGGGATACAAGGTACTGCTAAGGAAAGAGCTGCACTGGCCAAGAAGCGCAATGACGGCCAAGCCAATGCCGCGTTTTGTATCACCGCCTTGATTGTTTAGGAGCCATGTAATGTTCAGGGTCAAGCAGGGAAATATTCCCATAACTGCAAACCAAATGCCAAGATATCGAACATTGCTCTTATGGCTATCTTCAACGGTCGCAAGGATCAAGTATCCAATAGCGGCCATGGTCGAGCAAATGGCAATGACGTAGCCTCGGTGACCGAACCTGTCTGAAAAAAAGGCTGCGGCGATACAAAGACAAAACGACGCGGCGTACGGAGGGGCAGAGAGGCCCTGAGCATTTATTGAACTGTACCCAAGGCTTTGTACAATTGTTGGGAGGAAGTTGGCAAGGCCAGCAAAGGAGTAATTGCAACAAAAGTGAATGAGGGCATGCACATACGGCTGGTAGTCACCAAGCCCCGCCATTAGCTGACTCCAGTTGAGCTTGCTTTTGGCTGTGGTATCCTTGGTACCAAGGCGGGCGACAGAGGCCTCCTTTTCTTCTTGATTGAGGAACTTTGAAGTCTCAGGTGAGTCGGGCAAAAAGAAGAAAACAAAAGGGGCTATGAGAATCGTCGGAGCTCCCTCTGCTCGAGTTGGTCAGTCAGTCGTTCTACTGGCAAATGGATGTTGTGAACTCACCAATAAAAAGAATTAGCCTCCACGGTTCAATTGAACCGCGAATCTGAGATATTCCGTATGCGAGCGAGGCGGCGAAGCAATTTGCGAGCGGCGACATTCCGACCAAGATGGAGACTCGGAGACCAAGTTCGCGTCGTTTGTAAAATAGCGACAGGTAATATGGAGCGCCGGCGCCGAATGCTGCCTCTAGAATTCCCAAAGCCGCTCGGCAAGCACAAAGACCAGCCATGTTGTTGACTGCGCCTGTACACGTCGCCACAACTCCCCACCTGAGACCAGTCAGCATCCGATCACCATGCTTAGTCTCTGTTTTGCAGCAGCGCGCGGCACTTACAAAACACAGAGACCTGCGATGTACAAATGAGCTGGAAGGAGCTTCCAGAGCAGAGTGGTCCACTCAAACAGGGTATAGCAGATATAGAACGAATTGAGAACCCACGACCACTGCTTGGTTTTAGTAATGGGAGCTCATTGATGTAGTTAGAAAGGTTTCAGACCTGAGAGTCGCTTAATTGTAAATCGTCTTGAGCACCAGCTGTTTTGGCGTTGCCAATATTGCCACGATCCAAATACGAGAGGATATACACGACACACACGAGTGGAAGCATGTTGCGATCAATCTGTCAATTTTCAACAGTTAACATCGGGTATAAGTGAGAAAAGGCGGAAGAGTAGATATTGCACCTTTTTTCTCACGATGGCCTCCATCTTCTGGGATACAGCCATGACGGTATCTTGGGGTTTGTCAGGGTCAGTTCCTTCGGCATGGCGAACATCTGGTTTGTCAACTGCTTCCAAATTTTCCATCTTTCCGATAATAGAGGCAGATATTGTGATAGAAAGGTTGGTAATAGTGAGCCACGAACCCGGATGACTGGATAATTTGCTGGGACAAGAAATTGGTCAAAAGGATCATTTATATATTGGAGCGATGCTAATGACTCGTAAATGAAACTGACAAAACGAACCAAAGACGCATTGCCAATGACACGAACCCGCTTTCCCGAGCATTGGTGAGGCGGAATTCATCTTCCCCGCGATTTTTACCCCATACTGTACCTTTCCCCCAGAAACGCACAGATCTCTGCAGGTGGACGATCTGGGACTTTGTGCATGGCGTATAGGTGGTCCAAGGTCGCCTATCACCTGCGGGGAAGCTGTGCTAAAAAAGCACGCCAATCCATTTTGGTCTCGGATCCAAATCAAATGTCACACCGAGTGACAATCGCGTCGGAAATTTCGGGAATTTCGGGGGACTGAGCAGATGGACCACGCCAAACTCGCCGCCAAGACTTTCCATCATTTTATGTGGGGTTGGGGTCGGCGATGCTGGACCTGGCGTGCGACGAGAGTTATTGGTCAACTGAGCAAATGAGGCAACTAATTCAATTCGTAATTTGGTAGATGGTATAATGGTCTTTGGCTATTGCCCGTTCTTAAAGAAGAATGGGAAGCAGGCCTAAAGAACAGCGCGAGTGTTTCGCTTACAAGACATACAGGGTGAGCACTAGAGCACTAGAAACCCTCATCCTCAAGCAAGTTGATACATGTATTAAGATGTTTAATCGCAGTTTCCCTCGCGTCAAATCCAGTGCACCCGCCCTAGTTATAGGCTCTTCTTTCCCTGATACACACAGTTGAGCCGGGCAAAGATCCTACGTAGTCACCGAATTTGTCATTTTGTATTGACGCATGTCTCGTAATACAATGGCAATTTCCCCCTGCCTGCGATGTGCCTGCTTGCGCAGACCTTTGAATTAAGTCAAGCCACCAACTGAACCCGTATTGTGACTGATTTTAGAGTTGATTAAAGCTCATGGAAAATAAATCAGGAATAAACTATATCTAGTTTTATCCATATGTTGTGTGATGCAAAATCGCACGTCCAACCACTCGCACGGCCTTGAAAGCAACCGCTAATGACCAAACTTTTGATAGCTTATTCATTGATTGAATGACAAGAAAAATCGAATACTCGGGATTAAAGTTGTATAAACTGAGAACAGACAGTGAAACAGCCAAGAAGAAATTAGTACGTATATACGAAGTCCTCGTTCTGCAGGTCAGTCATATCCTGCAAACCGTTATCATTCTCCACGTCGGCTAAACGAGCGGCGGAATTCTCATCATCCTCAGCCGCACCATCCTCAAGCAGTCCGCCATGCGTCATGGTTGCATCGTTTATCCGCCGAGGCTTCCCCAATTCAACTCGTCGACTTTCGTGTTTTTGATTCAGATGCTTCAGGTATGACGGAATGATCCTGTATATGTGTGAATGGGTTAACATCATCTTAAATTGAGCTATGGGCTTGGAGTATGTGAATTCCAGAACTTACAAGCCGCAGAGACCGACACTGATAAACATGAATAGGTCGGCAGTGAGACCTTTCCGGTACAGTGGGGCGTCTTCCACAGAGAATAGAAGTGGCCCAATGATATTGCCTGCGCACAAGCCAACAAAGAACAGACCTGAAGTACATTTCTTCTTGGTATCGCCAGCAGTGTTCTGCGATTGCCAGGCGACGAGCAGTGGAGTGATGCACGCCATTGTAGATACCTAGATGAATGAATGAGCCAACCAAAATAAACTCGTGGGCGACCTTCGGCGACTTACAAGATAATAACCGAACAGCAGAGTGCCCTTGCGCTCTCGCGAAACCGTGAGCATGATGAGGGTGCCGATGCTGGGAGGCACGCTCATGATGGCGATGACCATACCCTTCCGCTGGTAACGGGTGGCGGCCCAACCAGTGACCACAATCGAGGATAACTGTATGAGTCCAAATGGGATGTTGAACAATATTGTTGTGAAGCTGTCGAAGCCAAAGGACTTGACAATTAAAGATCCGAAGGTTCCGATACCACCACTCGCAATGCTATCAAATGTTGTCATTAGATTATAGAATGTTATTTTAGCCGAAGGGGAGGCGCAAACTCACGAAATCGTGGTAATGGCAACAAGCCAGAGGTAGGTCTTCACATCACCGAGGACTTCACGGCAGTGATCCCAACGCCAATTTCGAGTTGAAATGCCCATCTGATCAGAGCGAAGACGTTCGACTGCAATTAACCTCTCCCGCTTGCGGAGATATTTGGCCTCCATAGGTGAATCGGGCATCAAGGCTAGGACAAGGAAAGAATAGAAAACTGTCATGACACCGCAAAACAAAAAGATGGCCTGGTAGCGGTACATCTTCTCAGTCTTGATATTGCCCAAGCCATAAGTGATGAGACTTCCCAGGACGGATGTCACGCCGTTCATGGCGTTCCAGTAACTCGTTCGCATCGTCTGTTCGCTTCGGCGCCACCACATTTGGGTGATGGCCACACAGCATGGCGCAATCACTGATTCAAAGCTGCCAAGAGCAAAGCGCATCACGAGTAGGGACCTAAAGTTTGTACACGCGCTCATGAAACATAGCGAAAGACCCCAAAGCAGGATAGCGCCTCCGAGGACCTTGCCGGTAGGGAGACGAACCAGAATTAAGGCTGCGATGGGCTGCA
Organism: Calonectria pseudoreteaudii; assembly: GCA_001879505.1. Taxonomy (NCBI): domain Eukaryota; kingdom Fungi; phylum Ascomycota; class Sordariomycetes; order Hypocreales; family Nectriaceae; genus Calonectria; species Calonectria pseudoreteaudii. Next base: position 159,877 of record KV875276.1, read on the forward strand.
TCAGAAGCTGAGCGATGTAAAGAATCGAGCCAAGCCATGAGAATTGTTGGCCCACCAAATGAGCATCTTCGGTGATGCCGAAAATAGAGACATAGCTGCAGATGGACAATGTCAGGAAAAATTGAGTTACGGTTTGGGTAACGCTCCAAAAAAGTGAACCCTACCTTAAAGTGCTTTTATCTAGCTGTTGATAAAAGTATGCACCCAGCACAAGGACCAGTACACGCTTATCAATTTTGGTGATGACAGCCCTCTCCTCCTCGCGGGTAAAGGAAGCCTCCTCGGCGTCAACGCCTGCCAGAAATTCTGCGACATCCTTTCGCTGGCCGCCTGTGCGAAGCCTCTCATACGCGTATGCCGGCCTCATGTTGTTTCGTGGCCCAATGGCGGCTGTATAGGACTGCAGAAACCCTTTTGCGACCGTCAAAGAGTAGATGAGCAACGTCATTGCTCCGGCGTCGCCAGCTCCCCTGAGACACAGGTCAGCTGACTTCGTTGACATGCACATGCCATTACGTAATCAGGATAAGAACGCGTCCAATATGCGTGCGATACGTGTGCATGGAGGCGCTTCAATCCAGACCGAAAAAGCAAATCATGATAAGACACGTCCAGTGCCAAGTATCTGTCGCTGAGACGGGTTTAAAACGCCACGTAAATTAGCCTTGGAATTCCTGGTTTTTGGGCTATTCAAACGGCTTGTGATTAGAGTTTGGAAGATAACGTCAGCTACCAACGAATTCTATCTAAACTTGGCCCCAGCTACTGTGTTGTTTTAGGTCGGTTCATTTAGTTAAAAAGCCCATGTGACTAAATACACGCTTCTTTGGTCAGACCTCCTGTTTCTGGGCATATTTCTCAGACATGTCCCAGTATTCCTGAAACCCCACGGCTGCGCACACATCCCCGAAGTGCATAATTGTTGGAGGCGCTTGGTCCTTGCATAACAGATCAGAAAGCGAAGATCTCATGGCCTTGATGCCAGCCGCAAGCAGTGTTAGTGGGTATGCCACACTGCAATATCCCATAGCAGCAAGCTTTTGGTAGGATAAAGCCGGCGTTTTTCCATCCTCGATGACATTGATGATCAATGGGACGTTGGGCCCTACATCCTGACGAGACTGTTTCATTTCTTCAACAGAAGTTATAGCCTCGATAACGACGGCGTCCGCTCCTTCGGCAAAGAATGCTTTTGCGCGCCTGATGGCCTCTTCATAAGATATGATATGGGCATCGGTGCGAGCAAGAATGAAAATATCAGTCCCTTCGTTGCGGGCGGCAATGGCAGCCCGGATTCTTGAAACAGCGTCTTGAAAACTGACTACCTTTTTATCCTTTGTGTGACCGCAGCCTATTTCTCTTGTCAATATGTAGTCTTTGTAAATGAGCAGGCTGGGAAGATGGAGAACGCACGTTTTGGGTTGACTTGGTCCTCAATCATGATGCCCGCGGCACCCGCCTTTGCATAACCTTGGACAGTCCGGAACACATTGACCTCATTTCCGTAACCTGTATCCCCATCTACCATAACGGGTACGTCCACTACTCGGCAAACCTCGACTGTTCGATTCACCATTTCGGAGAACCCAAGGTATCCAGCATCAGCCAGGCCGTGAGATGCACTAACTGCATACCCACCCAAGAACACCATGGGGAAGCCTGCTTCTTCAACCAAACGTGCCGTCAGACCGTCCCAGGCGATAGGGTGCTGGACGATCTTGGTAGGATCCAAATGTGCATCAAGCATCAATCTCCGAAGCTGAGTAGCAGACTCGTTTCGTTTGGTCCCGCGCTCAAGGGGATACGGATATTGGGAATCCACACCCTTGGCACTCGTGATGGGCTCAGAGGATGGCATCTTGAAGAAAAATAAAATGGTGTATAGATTATTAATGTGGTTGAGATTGTTTGTTGAGTGCGCTTCGAAGCCGGACAAGATTTAAAGCATGAAAGAACTGAAGGCAAGATTGAGTTGCGGAATTGTCGGAATTGTTTCCATGAATAAATAATTCTGACGTATTTTTTTTTCAGCCATGTGCTATCTCAAAGGTGCTGAGAAATCTTTCGGGTTGTCATGATGAGGGAATACGGAAAATTCGGGAAATTCGGGCATCCTGTCGTTTCGGCCATTTCGGGCTGACGCGTAAAGGACTGCTGCAACCGAACACCCCCAGCGTCCCCTTCGCGGGGTCAATAATGAGCGCTTTTATGAATTTTTAGGAGTGGAATTATTTCTGTTTCTGACATTGCTTTGAGCTACATCATCTTCCTCGCCACCTGAAGTAACGATATAATTCAGCATATAATTCAGCAGGCTCTACAATCCTGTATATTGCGAAGATTTTGAAACAATACCCTAGAGCCTATACACAATGCCAATCGCAGAAGAAACCGAGATTCCGCTCTGTCTCTATTTGTGGAGGCGGTATGTATGGCCCATTTGTTGCCAAGTTGACCGTCTAACCCATGTATTTTGACGTAGGATTCGGGAATTAGGAACCCAGAGTATCATGGGGGTTCCAGGTGATATGAATCTGGAACTCCTTGATTATATCGATAACGTCGATGGGCTATCTTGGGGTAAGAAAACTACACGCGATATCATCATAGCGCGATGACTAATTGAATTTCAAGTTGGAAATGCAAATGAGCTCAACGCTGCTTATGCTGCAGATGGATATGCTAGGGTCAAGGGCAGCCCTGGCGTTGGTGAGATTAACGGCTGGTGTATTCAATGAGACATGGCTAATACAAACTGCTATAGTTGTAACCACAATGGGCGTTGGGGAACTAAGTGCCTTGAATGGCATTGCGGGTGCTTTTACTGAACAAGTCAAAGTGATCCACATCGTTGGCACGACTGCTACACATGTTCAAGCCAAGCGACTTATGATACATCACAGTCTAGGACCAGATCCGGATCACAAAGTACGAGAATCGATGAATCCAACCATTAGAGCAAGACTGACCAAATATTACAGGTATATGAAAAGATTTCCAGTCATGTTCGCTGTGCTCATGCGTGGTTAGAGGACCAAGCCACTGCAACGGCAGAAGTTGATGTTTGTACATGTTTTGATGCCGCCATTCACTACTAACCGTTCTACAGAGAGTTCTGAGAGAGTGTATGGTCAAATCACTGCCTGTTTATATCTTTGTTCCCATGGATTTCGTTCATACTCTCGTCTCAGCATCTCCTCTACGTACACCGATTGATATCAACCCTCCAGTGAACGTAGAGCAAGAAAGTCGCGCTCTTTCAAAGACGGTTGAGGCCATTTTAACAGCGAAGAGACCAGTGGTCCTTATTGATTGCCTTACAGATCGCCACAACGCAACAAATGAGGCTAATAAATTAGTTGATATACTTCAATTCCCCATCTTCTCAACTTCTATGGGAAAGACAATCGTCGGTGAAACTCATCCAGCTTACTGTGGGATCTATAATGGAGAGGTCTCATACCCCGGGATTAAAAATGCAGTAGAACAGAGTGATTGCATCCTGAACATTGGGCCCCTGCTAGCAGATAGCAATACCGGTGGACATACGAGAGAGATTAGTATTGAGAATTCCATCTTGATAGAGCCTGCTGCATGTACCGTGAGTTTGACCATGTTGAGACATGCTGGGCCGACGAGGAGACTAACACAGCGAACAGATTTGTGGAGTCGAATATTTCGATGTATATATGAAGTCATGTATGTATTTTAAAGTCCGCGACTCTTTGTCATTTTTGCGCTAACTCACATATCTAGTCTTGCAAAAGCTTTTACTTGAACTCGTCGATAAAGAGATACCGCGGGTACCACTACCAGAACTTCCAGTTGTACCAGAACCATCAGATTCAAATTCTGATGATATTGTCCAATCTTGGATATGGAAACGTCTGGGCGAATTCGCACAGCCTGGGGATATTCTGATAGCAGAGTCTGGCACAGCACAATTCGGGTTCCCGGATGCGACTTTCGTTACAGGCGCCCGATATTTGACCCAAGTATATTTCGGCAGTATTGGATACTCTGTTGGGGCTTGCCTGGGCGCTGCAATTGCGCAGAAGGAACTCTCAAACGAGAGCAAACGACAAAGACGGACCATTCTTGTTGTAGGCGATGGAAGCTTGCAGCTCACGGTTCAGGAAATAGGAACCATGATAAGGCTAGGGCTTAACCCAATTATGCAAGTGATCCCACATGCGTGATATTCTGTCAATGACGCTGACTATCAACAGTATCGTCATAAACAACAAGGGTTACACAATCGAGAGGGCTATCCACGGCCCGTTAGCGAGCTACAATGACATCTCTACGTGGAGACACCAAGAGCTCCTGAGCTTTTTTGGTGCCAGAGCTGCTGCAGAGTCAAGCAAAGAGGTGAAAACGAAATGTGAAATGGAAACGGTTTTGGCACTAGATGCATATCGGTCTCCAACGAATATCCAGCTTCTCGAAGTGCACATGGACGCGATGGACATCCCCTGGCGACTGCGTACCCAGATTTCCATTGTCAACGCTCGGGCGAAAGCCAAAAAGCCCGTATCCACTAAAGCAGAGAATGGGGCACGTCAACTTTAGACCATTATCTACGTTGGGGAATTTGTCTTGATAGGGGCACAGCTAGCGCCTGCTTACTAGTAGTCAACAAAGATGCGCTACGCATTTTTGCGAATTCTCGCTCCCTTCATTGAATGAATAATAGTTAAAAGTGCAACTGCATTATAATTTAAAAACGAGCGAACTAGCATCGGATCGCTCCAAATGCCGAGGTGAATTAAAAGGAGTTAGCGGACCTGCATATAAATGTCGAACGAACCCCGCACCCCGAATCTGCCGAAATTTCCGACCTCCTTACCACCGAGTCGGTTCATCATGTCGGCACCTGGACCACCAGATGATGATATCGCCTTGGCACAAAGGTCAATTATCAGGCCAAACACTCAAGGCAGGTCCTACAAAGCCTGTTCTGCCTGTCGCTCGCGCAAAATCAGGTGTATTGTGGAAGACAGAGTGAGCGGGGACGACTGCTTGCAATGTCAGAAGTACGCCCATTCCCATTCGTTTTCTCTTATGGCTTCATCTCTAAAAAAGGCTATAGAGATGGTACTAGATGCACGTTTGAAGCCAAGGTACGGGGCTACGACGTTAGCAGTCGACTAAGGAAAACGCAGCGAAAACGAGCGAGATTAGCTGACCATCAAGAGCCAACATCATTGGAGGTTACGGTCAGCGTCATCTACCCCTAGACCCAGTAATTTGCTTTAACCGTCGAATCAGATAGAAAGTCAAGAGGAATTCAGCATCAGGAGCTCCGCAGATGCACTTTTATTTTTGTCAGACGCGGCAGCAAGACATCAAGCCACTACAGCATCCTCGACAGGCATCACTCCAGCAACCTCTCAGACTGAAAGATATTCCCCGGGAGCAGAATTTATTATTCCGGAGCGTGGAAATCCTCCTGCGACCTCCATTTCCGTTGGCGCTCACGAACAAGACACTGATTCCGGGGAATCTCCCTTGACAACTTCCAACATACAGGACAAGGCTTCAACCTTCCGCTGTCGACTTTTCTGGGAAAATATCGTATTGCCCCATGAGGCTCTTGTGTTTGTGTTATTCTTCTTTACGAAACTATATCCTATATTTCCGTTTCTTCCTCATGCCTACTACATCTGTGCTACGAGTAAGACACCGGATACAGAGGTCATCCGATTGCTCTTTGAAGAGGACGAGATCCTCCTTGGGTGCATAGTTACCGTGTCCAGCCGCTATCATCACCTTCCTAGGCACGCCATCGGCGGGTACGAGCGAGCTTGTGAAATACACAGTCGGTGTTGGAACTGGACCCGAGCTCAAATATCTCAGGTTCTTTTCGAAGGCAGCCGACCCAAAAACCTGCTTTCATTTGTAGAAGCTTTCTTGATGCTCGCAGAGTGGCTGCCCAAGCCAGTGCATGCCTTGGTTGAGGGCGCGCAAGATCAATATCAAATCCCGAGGGAAGGATCGCAGACATCCAGGCACTTTATCAGCGAGCAGATCTTACAACCAGCCTTCCGGACCGATCATGTTGCGTGGTGAGTCGAAACTGGGAAATATTTCTCCTCTGGACGCTTATTTAGTTCAGGTCGTATGTGGGTAACGCATTTCTTCTCCTACGCTCTCTACCTCCAGATCGACGCACCTGTGCTGTGCTGAAGACTCCAAATCGATATCTGATAATTTTATTCGGTTGCCTTATCATGTCCCAGTCCCTGGCACGTCGATTAGGCCGCCGGCCTTTGATGAACTTCGATGATGTCGACATGACACAAATATCTAATGCTTTCAGAGAACGGAACCAGTGCATAAAAATTCAAGGAAACGATTCTCTTATCACGCATGACTTGAGCATAGGTATCTCTGAGAGGTTTCACGAAGCCTTTGTTGAGATTGTTAAATTACTCGGACGTGCCCACGACGTTCTTCATCCACCAACAGCAGACGGCATTGTTGAATCAAGAAGGCAGGGGCAGGATACAAGCCCACAACTTATCACTCTCATGCAGCACTTTGATCATCTCAATCAAGCATGGAAGACGAAATACTGGTATCTTCTAGAAGGCAAGATGCCCCAGGCAGGCAAATGTACAACAGAAATATTGACGCATTGCCTCCAGCATCAACTCCTGGGACATTGCATTTCGCTCAGCTGATGCTTCTTGCGGATTTCGAGTACCTTCGACTGTATGAATTCTCAACCAGCCTTGGTGCATGTCTAAAACAGGGAGGTGAGGGGCCAATCCCGGCAACCGCCGGTAGGCCAAATGGGGGCAGAAGTTTCCAACAGGACTCTGGAGGTCCATTTCCGCCCGAATCACCCGCTTTCTACTTGGAGCAAGCAATTGAAGCGGCAGAGACATTGCTCCGCTTATTGATCGGCTTCCAATTGTCCAATGTCGAAAAGGCTCTGCGATATGCGAGTGCGAGGCATTACATGAAAATCGTTTTCGCTGCGGTTTTCCTAATTCAGGTGCATTGGCTAACAAGAAGTAGTCTTACAGTGCTAATGATATGATTACAGGTCTTGAGGACGAGCATCCCCAGCACTGAATATCGGGAGACTTTGACTGCCACGCTGAAAGAAACGATCTCCACCCTTGAGAGTTGCAGTATCGACGCTGCTCATCCTGCATTCCGGTATGCGATATTATTAAGAGGTCTCATGAGTGAGATTCGGCGGAGCCAAAGGACCTTGGCAATTACGCCCTTCTCTTTGACAATTTACCCGACTAAACCTCGAAATCATCACGAGAGCTCTGTCGGGAATATGAGCAGAAACGACAGCATCCATCGCAGTGCCAGCCAAGTGATTGAGGACGCGAGGCAAGAATTTTCTCATTAAGTCTGAGCACCATTTGCTAATGAGTACCATAGTCTTTCATCACTAGAGTCTACGCAGGTCGCTTTAACCGAGGCTGAAGGAACTCTTCCGTGGCAACAGTATGCTATTCGCGAGGATACGAGACAAGCCATACAAATGGACAACTGGATAGGAGGAAGCGAGTCGTTTACTACGTGGGAGGACTCTCTTTCTCTTTTAGATGATGATACCTTTCTCCAATCGTTGATAGGCATGGACCTATTCAACTAGCCACGTAATATTTTGTCAAAAGCGAATTATACGATTCAAAAAAGATGACTTTATTCATGCGCAAATCAGCGCTCTCAAAATTCATAATTTCCAAGTAATGTGGGTCATTTAGATACCATCCCTAAATCTAAACCCAAACTCAATTGGATGGCGTAGTTTGATTCTTCCTCAGCAATCTTTTTCCAGAATAGCCTCGGCAAGCCTTTAGCAACATCACAGGTCAGTGCTCTAACGAACGTTGCTATGATCTCCAGCCAATTCATGGATGGAATTTGACTGTTCAGCAGGATTTGAGCTTAATTCAGCTTGATGAGCGGATGGTATGACGGTGGATTGGGGTGTCATGACGGATGATACACGCCAATCAGATTGGTTCGGCAAGCCCGTGGACGATGGAGAAAATGGTGCCACTGTAGAGTACGAAGGCGCAGGGGAGCCCACGTAGGGCTTTGCTTCCGCCATAGGAGCAGGAGGCTGTGTCTCTGTGGGCTGGGCGGTATGTATCTGGGGGGCACCTTCACCCGGGTTGGTCTTTCGCTTGTGACGGAGCATGTAAATAGCCCCCAATACCACTGCTCCTACGACCGCGAGACCGCCCACGACTCCACCGACTATAGCACCAACCGGAGTACTTGAGCCATTCGAGTCGTCTGAGGTTCCAGATTCAATGACAATCTTTGTGGCTGTGTAGGAGGCCATGTTGGTCTTCAAACCGGTCAAGCTTGCGGCTTCCCCACCGATATCTGTTGTCGTGATGAAACCAACGTCCGACTCTGCTTCGCCATCCCAGGTCCAAGAAGCGCTGTATACTCGTGTCTGCGGTGACTGTTCACATCTGTAGTCGGAGACGTTACTTGGGTACACGTAGGTTCGGCAGTACGCGGCTGATTTTTCGGTGCTATTTGGCTTCGAGTCAGTCAATGGTGCACCGAAGCTGGGGAGGGGGTGAGCTTGGAACTTGCCAGTGTAGTAAATACACGTTACTTTGGCAGATGTCGTCGCACGCGGTGGTGTTCTGTGCGAATTCGAGGTCGACACATTCCCCGTATGCAGTGAAACTCTTGGCCTTGACGTCGACGCAAGCCATCGCACCTACAGTCTCGGTCCCATAAGGCACATACCACATACACGTCAGGCTGGTATCGTCGCAGGTAATGGCGTTGCCCAATACGCCTGACAAGTATCCGCAAGTTGCATCCGTGGCCACGGTGAAGTAGGCTAGATCAGATGACTCGACTGCCCGCTTGCGCAACCCTTCCAACCGTGCAACAACCTCATCTAGAGAAGGTGGCTCTGTAGGCTCGGGAGCAAGGTAAGAGCGTCTCCATTCTTGGTGAGGTATCAAGGCACCAGCGGTAGCCAGCAGACCCGCCAATAGGACAGCGACGGAGGAAATAAAAGTCATCACGGATCTTGGTTCCAGTCAAACGAATTTGACGATTGGATCAAAAAAAGGAGGGGGATGACATGAGAACCAAAGCAATAGGGCACGCTGGTGCAGTCGGAATCTTCGTGGCTAAAAGTCTTCCAGCAGATCAGGGGGCACAGCTGGACCCAACAGCATGTTGGCTGTGAAACAGTCTGGGTATCAGCTGCTTGCTGATATGCATATGTTTGCTTACTATTTAGTTCCAACTAAAGATAACCGAGCCACTCCTGATCATGGTGGCTTGCAGATGATGAGGCGGTTTTTGGTGAGAAGCAGCCTCATGTGCTACTGGTAACATCTGATTGGCAGCCTGAACGTTGCTTTTTCACCCACCATCTTATGAAGACCAATCATCCGACGATCTTACGTACGCAGAGTTTGATATTTTCTGAGTGGCTGAGATGGTCTCAGTGACCATGGCCAATGCTTTCAATGGTTGGTCATCTATTTGCGAGCGTTCGGGGCTGAGACGTTGGTGTCAATAAACACTAGAGGAGAGGGTACTCATGCAGGTACATATTTGCGGAATGAGCCAGATTGATGATGATGATTCTTTTTTATTTTCTTTGGAAAAACAAAGCCCCATTTTTGTTCACCATGACCTTGTGCTTGGAAGGAATGTGTCAAAGAGTTTAAAGGCGATCTGAAGAGTGATGTTCTTGTCTGCTATCAACATTGCGGCTAAAATGAGATACCACTTGTTGATATGTTTTAGGTCTTATCGGAGCCGAAGAAAGAAATTTTATGGGCTAATTGAGACACAGGGACAGTCAATATTAGATTATTCGGGTCTGATTATCAGCATGTCTTCGACGATATCCCCCATAGAATTGCTCAAAGGAAACAATTGCAATTACCCTACTTCCAGACTTTGCCCGGTGCTGCCCTGTGCGTTTTAGAGTTCAGACATGGCCGAAAAATTCCAACCAATCAGAAGGGGTCATGGTCTAGTGGTATGATTTTCGACCCGCATGTCTAGATGCACTCATTGAAAGGTCCGGGGTTCAATCCCCCGTGGCTCCATCTTTTTGGCTTTTTGAGCATGGGAATGACGTTGAGTCATGAGCACGGGTGTTGCCAATCGCTGCCAGAGGGTGACTTGACAATACACTGGCTTGGGGCTCTCAGAGACCTGCAAGATGAAGGCGGAAGTCACCATCTTTGCCCGTCTTCCGAAATCAAGCATTGCCCCCACAGCTCAGATTTTTCCAATGAATTTTCAGTTGGGATTGTTGCCAAATCGCCACCGAATTACACGGTCCACTGGTTCCTTTGTTCTCGACCGTTGTTGGCAGTTCCTCTCTTCTGGAGCTGCTTCCAAGGATGGGCTACGTGTGAATTGGGGTAACAAGATGCTGCTTAACGAGTGGGTCAAATGTGAAATCGCATACTTTGTACATGCAGAGAAATCTCGAGTAAATATTAGGTTAAAGTACGAAATACTGGGAGTCAAGGGCCCCTGAGATGGAGGGACTGTTCAGAGGTTGTCAGGGGGTCATAACTTAATATATTCTAAAATTATCGGATTAGAATTTCCATCCTTTCTATATTGTTTACACTTTTAAAAGTGTTTAGTGTCTACCCAAGTCTAAACCAATATACCATGTCTATTTCGTTAATAGTCGCTCAAGTTCCCATCAATCCTGATTGAATCGGGACCCAACGGCCACGTGCATTTTCATAGCCCAGCTAATAAAGGCTTTACATGGAGGAATAGGTGTAGCATAGAGGGCCAGCCTGAATGTCCATGTAATCCTTCACAACTGGCTTGACATCAGCGAGTTCCATAACGGGCATTTCGTCGTTGATCGAGGCTGAAGTTGTCTTGCCGGCGTCGTTATAGCCAGTATAATCAGCCAGGCGAGTAGCGTTTCGACCTTGCCACTAAGAGGAATAGGCGGTTAGCATTTTTACACAAACCAGGAAAGGGTGGCGTGGCATACCTTGGCCCAAGCACGGTCAACGTTCGCATGATGCAAGAAGAACAGGGGTTCGTTTGGCGAGGTGGCTGGACCCATGTCGCCGAAGATGATGCTGTGGACTTTGATTTGTTAGCGTCGAGCCTATATGTTGGTCAGGGAGACATACTCTGTGCATGAGGCAAACCCTCAAGCATGTTGTGCATGTTGGCATAATCTTCGAAGCCGTAGATGGTGTTCATGACTTGGGAGCTATAGGCACCTGCTTGCATATCTCCAAGAATCGGCTGGCCGTTTTCGTCGTTGCCCATGCCACCGTTGAATTCACGTGTGAAACAGTGAAGGCGGTTGCCGGGCTGGTTCATATCCGGCCATCCCATGGCCAATGTCAGGTTTGTGTTGGCAAAAGGCCCGTCGACTACGCATCGTCGGAACCCAGGCTCGTTGCTCCCAGTGAGCTTGCCGTCTCCGCCAAAGCCCGTCTCAGCATCGAAAAGAGGAGAGTTTGGCATGTTCTTGGCGTCGGAGTCGATGCTCCAGTCCCAGTATGGCTGAACGCCCTTGAAGCCACACTCGGAACGCAGCAGGTTCTCGTGCAGCTGGACGTACCAACGATGCCAGGGGAGAAAGTTGGCGACAAAGTGAATTTCAGTGTTCAGGGAAAAGTGCGTGTAGACGAGATCGTCGAGGCGCGTGGTGACGGCTTCCACTTCTGCGTACTTTTCCTTGGGCAGGTTTCGCAGGCACACAGCGGCGCGAAGGTACTCAGCCTTTTCGTCCTTGGTGAGTTCGCGCCATTCTTTCCGAACTACAGGATCGGTGCAGGCACCATCAGCACGGGCCAAGGGGCTCGCTGTCACGGCTGCGGCGAGCGCGATGCCTGCAAAGAAAACGCGAGGAAGCATTTTGATGAGAGTTGAGTGTTGGACGAGTGACAAACAAGTTGGATGTGCAACGAAGGACGAATTCAATCAATTAAAGATGGGATGAACTTCAAGTAGTGCTTCATTAGTGAGAACCATCTTATATGCTATTTTGCTGCCTTGTATATTCTATTTAGGTCCTGTGTTCTGGAACACTCGGATAAGCTAACCGAATAAGAAAAAAAGGTAATTACTCCGGTCGATTGACACCCTCGTCAACCTGTGGGCAACGAAATCCACCATTACGAAGTCCGTGATGCCTAGCGGTACCCACCATCACGAAGGCCAAGATGTCGGGTAGGATCCACTATCACGAAAATCTAAGATGCGAGTCAGGCATGCTTACAAGGTTTAGATACGGGCAGTACCCATTATTATCCGTGCTTGTCACAAAAGCTCCAAAATAGCTTAAGCTAAACCAATACTTTCTTGGGTTAAGCTTCGCTCGTAGCTTGTTACCACTGGTACTTTGTTACCGCCCGTGCTCCCTCGGAAAGTCCGACCGCGAGATGGGAAAAAAATAAACTCTGTAAACGTCCATCTGGCGTACCGAAGACCAATGAGATTAGATCTCTTACAAGAACTGATAATCTGGGAAGAGGGGGAATAAAACCAGTCTCTGCTTATTGGTCGGATTTTACGAGATCACACTGTAATTCGTATTCCCCATTCCTAAGGAGGCTCCTCGGTTTACCAATGAAACCAATTGTGATGCGTAAAGCAGTCGGCCTTTCGCACAAATTCGGACCAGTAATTGATGACTGGATGTCGTGAGGTTAGGTCATGCAAGATTTAGGCATGATTATAATAGCTGGTTGCGAAATGAAGGTCTGACCACATTTGTATCAAAGCTTCAAAGCGTTCGACGCCTCAGCCACGGCAACTTCTCTCGATCCAAGCTGTCATAAACATTTTCACATTCGGTGTTCAGGTTTTTTTTCACAGGCGGCAGCAGGCGGCTGGTGGCGTGCTTGCTGAGCTAATTGAAAGTGCAACTCATGCTGCAAGTGTTGGAGATCTATGACACCATCATTTGCGACCTCTTTTCTCGTCTTTTGCTTTTCTAGAGTTATGCACGGGCCTGTCTAGACGTCACACTACCTTCCCTATTAGTTGTATCACTGGTTTGCTTCTTGCGCATGACTTTCCAAAGCAGAACCTTGATCAAGTGCCGACAATTCACAATCGTTTTCTACCGTAGAAGAGTCATTGCATCAAACTGTTTGCGGATCTTTTTATTGTCAGGAAGCCATGTACTACGAGAAAAAGGCCCTTTTTGAGTGTTACCCTATATAGGAAACCTAATGACGAAAGATTTGATGATCTGTTCCCAAACCGAATTCACAAGTCCAAGTGTGCGTCTCCAACCACTATTCATGTGCATCTCACTTCTCGGTTCTATCTGAGGTCATTCATTCTTGATTATCAAGGCAGCCAGATACGTCAGTCTAGTATTATCCTGAAAAAAACAAAAAGGTCAGCTGAAGTCGAGTTCTGGGAAGCGGTGAAAATTACTTTTGTGTAGGTCTCAGCTTCAGTGTCGTACCGACATGGGTCACCAAAGGCAAGCAGCAGTCCGACCAGGATTTCTGTTTCGGAGATATGGATCGAACTCCAGTCGTTGTTGATTGCCTTGTGGCCCTGCCACGTCATGTTGCGGTTGCGATTCGTGCGGAACTATTCAATTAGTACATCTGCATGTCCAAGGAGAGACCGTACCCACCCGGATAGCCTCTGGGTACTCCGACCGCGGGACAGCAATTTCTACAATGCGCTCGCCACCTGCTCCATCAATTTCGAACGAGTGAGACTCAACCTCTGGAAGCGATCTTCCGGATGCCTCAGCAGTTCTGGCAAAAACTGCGTCTTTGTTGCATGTCGGGTTCATGTCGGCCCGAAAGTTGCAAATGCTCCTGACCACTTCCCTGCCATGCTCGGATGTTTGGCAGGTGCCACTGGGGTATGCGTGGACGGTAACACTTCTCAACCCACTCGACTCTTCCTTATTACGTGCCCAAATGAAAGCTTCGTACGGTATGGAGTCGGCATGGAAGCAGTAGTGGTGTGATTGAGCTGGCTTTCCTGGCAATGTGCGAACGATCAGCTCTTCACAATCCCAAATAGGACGACCCATGATTCTGCAAGATGGGTCTGTCCAGAGATGTTTTTCTAAGATGTCAGGCTGTGGGGCTTCGGTCCTAAGTGAAGGGTCTTCGGTAGAAGCAGTGGGAACTAGAAGTAGACCAAATCGCACAATTTTCGGTTTCTTATTAATGAACTATATATCTGTTAGCGATTTCATACCAAAGAGATTGCCTAGTACGAACCCCGGTCTGGCCCATGATCCCGAAAATGCGGTAAGATGGCGGAGCAAGAAACGGCCTTTGGCAGTGCCCCGAAGAAGTTTCTCCTACATCAATGCTAGCACCATTTGATGTTCGAAACTATGTAAGTTAGTACGGCCTAAAGATATAATAATTTCACATACGGTAATGCCTCTTGTGGAGGTTCCCAGCTTGCTTGGCTTGGAATACGGTCTGCAATCTGAGCCTAATTCAAGACTCATATGAGGGATGTGAAGGACTATCCCATCAATCCAAACCTTATTTTCCAGGTTGAAAGATTGGATCCTAACTCCAGCATGTGAATCATCAATGCCAAAAAGTCGTCTTTGTTGGCTTGTCCTGACCGATATCCCGACCAAGAAGCCTTCACGGTCCCAGAAAGTCTCGACCGTTTTAGGCAAATAGAGCTCGTCCCAAGAGTGAAACCAGAAGGTCTGTTCGTTGTTCTGCTCATCGCTAAGAGGTGCGGAAACAAGAGGCATGTGCGGACATTTTGCCTGGCTCCGAAGCGTCTCTGATATTTCGAGGTCAATCTTTGGTAACTTGGGGAGGTACAGATCGGCGAGTTGCTGGCAAACTCCCCATATCCGACGACGGTTCGCGAGTGCCATATATGGGCCCTTGAGCCCAGTACGTGGCTTGGTGGCCTTTTGTGCCCACAAATAGAGACCCTTCATACTAACAATCGACTCATCGCTTGCTGAGTCCAGAATGGTTTGAAGTTCGAAAAACCAAGCCATCTTGTTTTTGATTCGTTGCTTCCAAAAGGTATTGTCATCGTGGCAAGCAGAGTGAACGGGCCACGATGCCTTCAATATCCCTACAAGAGATTCGTGATCAAGGAGCGAAAGTATCTCATGAAGTACCTCGGGAGGAAGTTTAGAGAAAGGATCCGATTTGATCTTTCCGATTGAGCCTGGATCTAGCGTCGGCAAGGTGAAGCTACGCCCCACATCAGTTCGCACAAGTCTGTCGAGTTGCGATGTTTGTGACGGGGACATGACGAGCATCTCCTCACCACGGTGACATTCCCAAAACTGTTCATCGGCTACGCCAATGTCAGTGTCGGGTTCGTTATAGTTTAGCTCCAAACTATGACAATAGCCTGGAGCCAGTGAACGCATGACACTAAACAACACGTCCTTGTCAATGCGAGTTGTGTCGGTTGACCCTGTCAAATGCTTGCACAGCAACTTGAAGCAATCCCAATGGAAAGGGAATACAGGGTCACCCTGGTTGAAATCGTGGTAGCAACTGAGCATACCGATATCCAGATCTTGGCAATTAGGATCGTCACCAGGCTCGCAGCTCATACTTCCATAGTCTTCGTAATGTCCTGGACCAGAGATGAAAGCTCTTGAAACCGAATTTTATAAGAATCAACGAAAATCTAACCAGGGACGATTATAAAACATACTTGCTTGCACCCTGAACATCGGCGTTAAAGCCAAGAACACGGCAATTCGTGACCCAATCAGTATCATGTGGCTGAATAACCTTTGGGTCGTATTCATAGTCAGATTCGTCGCTATTTTCGGATCCGTCGTCTTCAACCGACCCATCATCGTCGGCCATGGGCTCATCCGCGTTCACATTTGCATCTGAACCACTGTTGCCATCGACTTGGGAGTTGTCTGATTGATCATTGTCTTCAATGTTAACTGGGCGACATGTACCGCCACAAATGGCGCAGTAGCTATCAAATGACCCCATCGTTTTGTTAGATTGGATGGAGTGAAGATGGGAATAGATGAACGATGCAGACGGAGATGAAATTGGGTACTCGGCCCCTTTTGTAGGATTTGTCGAGCGAGCAATCGATCCATCCACCCACCCACCCACAATCCCAACCTGCACTAAGCTAGGTAGGCAGCAATGTGGAGACGCCACAGGCAAGGTGTTACCGTCGGAGCCATTGAAATTGCCAAGCACGTGAAAAGGAGCGCTCCAACTGACTATCGATGCGACACAACTCATCCTCCAATCTCTAAGATGATATTTTTTTGATCTGGTGGATGCGAACATCCAGGCACCAGCAGCCAAATGACAGATTCTCGTTCAAAATTAAGACCAGGATTCAGTGGCTGTCAGCCGAGCCGTACCTGCTCTAGGCCTAGCATCTGACAAATTACAGGGGTGGAGCAATCCTTCAGATAGGCTTGTCTGCACCCTAGCTCCCTCCACGTGATGCTGCCAAATATTATTCAAGCTGCCATTCGCGATGGTGTGTCTGTCCGATGCGTTTAAAAGAACGTCCTCACGATCATGTTTCAGAGATTCCAACCCCCATTGATTCCAAAAAGAGCCGGAATAGGTCTACTCTCATGCATAAAATTACCACACACACGAGAATTTCTAGAGGGATGTCAGAGCTTTGTTCAAAAATCTGGTTGAAGCCTTGAGCGCTTTCTGAAGGTTCGCCTGGACTGCAATGTTGTTGATACCTGCAGCAGAGAAAAAAGTGTATAATATGTCATTGTGGCGTTATATTTGGAACATGAAGACATGTTCAGCTATCTAAAAAATAATTAATTATAGAATTAGAAATATCCCAGCTCATAGATTCATAATTTTAAGTCATTACAACGGGCTTGATGGTGCCGTCGTCATTAAAGTACATGCGATCCGCAGCAATTACTCGATGCTCCTGGTTGTCACCAATGGCGCGACGGTGGTAGAAGATGTAATATTGACCATCCGTGTCCTTGAGAACCGAATGGTGGCCAGTCGCTTCAGCCTTGTCATCCTTGGTCAAGATGGCGCCGATGCGCTCAAAGGGGCCAGTGATGGAGTCGGACATTCCGTACGCCACGCGGTAGTCGGCGTCCCAGTAGAAGTTTTCGGACCACATAAAGTAGTATTTGCCATTGTGCTTGAGCATGTAAGATCCCTCGACAAACCCTTCGGGGGTAATATCCTTGGGCCCAGAACCATCTTCCCATGTTCCCAGGCTCTTCATGTCGTCATTTAGCGGAGCAATGTTTGCACGAGGATTTCCCCACAGCAGATACTGCTTGCCATCGTCATCGATGAAAACCTGCTGGTCCATGGCGGCTGCTCCGTTGACGCGCCCCTCGACAATTGGCGCGTCAGTGAGCTCAGTGAATGGACCTCCAGGTGCATCTCCTACTGCAACACCGATACCCGCACTAACATTGTTGTTGCTAGGGTCGTTGGCCGTGTAATAGAAGTAATATTTGCTGTCTCGTTCAACTGTGCACGGCGCCCAGAGGAATTTCGTTGCCCACTTGGAGTCGTCGGTTGTATAAATGGATGAATGCTTGGTCCAAGTGGCCATGTCTGGACTCGAGAATGCATCAAAGTACGTCCCGTCTTCCGTGCCGGATACCGTGGCATAAACCCAGTAGTCGCCAAACTTGACAGCATCTGGGTCAGCATACCAGCCTTCGAAAAGGGGATTGGTCCAGCTGGTAACCCTCGACCATAGGCTGCGCCCCGCAGACTCATGCTGTGTGGGTAGGCCCTGTACAAGAGATGCAGTAAAAGGCTGAAGAAGGACCAGGGCCTGCAGGAGAGACATTGTTTGGATTGCCATGTTTGTCATGCAAAAATGAGATGGGTTATAATAGACTGTTTCTGATGACACTGCAGTAGTCTAGCCTTGTTCTAGAAACAATCCAGAACAGGCGCGGTGGTGTGCAGTTTAAATACAACTTGGAAGGGCGCAAACAGCGTGGACAAGGATAGCACCATCAACCCATTTGCTAGGCTATGCCGTGCCGGCTTACGTTGGAAACGGCAGGAGAAATCAAGATTTAGCTATGCAGTTGGCTGTCCAAGCCGTGAAATTAGCTACTTCGTGTTGCATGTGTGTGTGGTATTGCTGCAGCTCAATGCTGGTAGAAGCGCAATGGATTTCCAGATTAGAGCAAATTTAGTGGCATTGTTGACATTATCCGCGAGCAGGGTGTCATATCACGGGAGACCCCGCAGTGACACGCAGGTTTAATGTTTGCCCAGGTCTACCGGCAGTTGGCTAGGCTGCAATACAGCCTCATCCTCGGCATCAGCTGACGGCGTGATTTATGCAGAGATGCGGTGGCCTAGGCCAAATGTGTAAGGAGACTAGTTGGATGCCTTGGCAGCCGCATGGACCTTTGGGCGATGGGACTGCATGGTGTAGTGGTGTTGGAAACATGTCATGTGGTTGGTCGGCTGCTTGATGGACCAACCATTAATAGGCTATTTTTGAAAGACTCAGAGGCTGGGTTGCTGAGGAGCTGCGAAGCCGTGTGGGTAGTGCCGGAAGAGATCCACAATACGACCGTAATATGTGCAGGGCTGAGCCATCTATCGCCAATCATGACAAGGAAGGATTTTGCAATGGTGTACCCGTGGCACTGACTATTTTACGTAGCCACAGCACAAAGTATGCACTGTGAGGCTTGCATTGATCCTTTCGATTGAGTTGTTGGGGCCGCTTTCCTTTTTTTTCATCGTCCAAGAAACCCTCTTAATGCGGATTTCATTTTTATAGCACAGCATCTCCGCCCTGTTCTAAATTTGTGCCGCGTTTTCAGCTTTTTGTCTTTGCTTCCTTTTTTTGCCCGACATAAAGTAATTAATTTACCCACAATCTACGGACCAAAACATTCCCAATCGCGGGTGAGCTCGCATGGCTTGAGAATCGACCGAGTGAAGATCCGTGTACGCGGGTGGCAGCCGCAATTTACCAAATTAATGCCCCCACAACAAAACCTCGTCACCACACCAATAGAAAAAATGCATTATATCGGTCCAGCCCAACAAGAACCCATATTTTGGGGTTGCTTGACAGTAATTAATACCGTAGTATAGGAAGAAACATGCGAAGAGACTTGAACGGGGGAGGAAAAAATCTTCTATGGCCGGAAGCCGCGTACTCCTGATCAATGAACATGTCATTATGGCCATCGCCCTTGATTATCCTGATGACGTAAGGACTTCTTGAAGCTAGGTTCGATTTGGTACTTAAGATTACCCAGCCCGCGGTCATCGGTATCAGACGAACATTCTGTGCATACTCGAGGTATCCAGGCTCGGTATTCACTGCCCAGGCTGGCCTGCAGCTAGCATCTGCCCACAGCCCGCCCCCACTCTCTGGATCAGAAATATAATAACGATTTTCCAAACTCATCAAGCTGAGTTTACATGAAATTCCATATCCTGGTTTTACTGGATCGTGGTTTATTTTGCTCAGGCACCAAGCAACTCAATGTCCGGAGCGATTATGGCTGCATTCCCTTCAGAAATTTACTAAGTCAGGCCAGTAGAAGAGCGTCAGCAGGACAGTGTAACGTAAAACCGAGAAGCTAATTTCTCTACGACCAGAGTCATATTTCAACCATATGTGTGAGTAATTATTCTTCTAACGTGCAAGGTAAGAATATGAGTTGTTGGTTCATGATTCCTAAAACACTGCATGGACTGCCTCGATGATCTTGCGATTAGGTGTCATATTGTATCTATTAGCTTAGCCGAAAAGAAAGCATTTTGCTGCTCTAAGCTTCGCCTTTTTATCGTCTATCATCCTTGCCCTCACTTCCTCAGCTGGTATTGTTTCCTCCTACCCTATAATAATGGGCAATATCCTAAGACATGGCAAAATCGCCACGTTGATTTGGTTAGAGTCCCCTTTCCCTTGCACGGGCGGAGGTTGGCACTGATGCCGTTTTAGCCCTGGCCTTACTGCGACTAGCCAGTCACTAGCACGACCCGGTCAATCACCCAGCCCGTGCCCACATGGGCGCCAGTCATTGATTTATTAGGTCATTAGGAGACACTAAGCAAAAGCTACGACCATTGACCAATCGGAAGATGAGCTAACTTCTTGAAGTAGTCGTCTGTCTCATGGGGATAGCTTTTGATTCCACATGCTTGCCGTTCTGATCAACAATGATTCCTCATAGTTGATAGTCTGAAAGCATGGACTACTATGAGTCTATTGTGATCATTGAATTCAGATAGACTGATTACAAACCATAGCTCTTCGACTTCAAGCCCCTTGGTACTGCTGTGGACAGACATGAGGTTCATGGTCCAGACCCAAGACTCCACGGAATTCCGTGGTGATCAAGAGGGACGGCTATATATACAGCAATAGCTACCTTGATACAAATTGTCAAACTAGTCAGTCCCAAATAAATTCAGCACCTACTCACAGAAATTAGCCGCTCAACCAACAATCTCATCGCGAATATGCCCTCATCCACCAAGATCTTCTCCATCTTCTCCAATGGAGGCCGCCTTCTCTCCAGGAAAGGGAGCAATGCTTCGAGCACGAAAAGTGACGAATGCAAGAGCAAAGTGCCTCAAGGATCTCTGGCAGGTAGCTGCATGTGTGGTGCTATCGCGTATGGGAGCACAGGTGGGGCAACACGGACTCGTCAAATGAAAGGTTGCTGACGGGGCAATAAACAGACAAACCGGAATTCAACGCTCTCTGTCATTGTACCGACTGTCAGAAGGTAATGGTTTCATGGCTTAGGATCTGAATGCTAGGTTACTAAATTCTGATAGTGGACTGGTGGCGCTTTTACCTCCAACAGCGTGGTATCGGAGGAATCATTTCGTGTAACTAAAGGTACCACTCTTGGCCCACCTTGCAAAATATGCATTGGTATACTAACCAACGGCGGTAGGAGCTCCAAAGGTATATGATATCATTGGAGATTCGGGCAAGATCAACAGTCACTACTTTTGTGGCGATTGCGGATCGAGCTTGTACACGAAGGCGGAAATTTTGGAGGGCAAGGTCCTGATCAAGGGTGGCGGATTGGACAACGGATGGGCCAATCTTAACAATAATATTGCTGTTGAGCTGTACGTCAAGGACAGGGTCACGTATATGGGCGCCATCAAAGACAGCAAGCAGGCACAGCGTATGCCCTAGTTGGCCATTCTTGTCGCTACGTGTTCCCGGTGCACACACAAAGCCTTGTGCTCAACGCACCCGTAAGGATATGTTTTCCTTTCTAATAGACGAGAAGTTAAATTTGTAGAAGAATTTGGATCCTATGAAGATTGTTTTGTTCGTCGGTTATTTGGTAGTTTAATGCTTCCCCAATAGCACTCACATGCCGAAGGTGGAAGGACCACATAAAATAACACATGTAACAAAGACACGTATAATTGATACGATACATGTACAAGATATTTATCAATTTGAATTGCTTTGCGTGCGCGAAATATCAAACCAGCGGGCCAAGATGTGCAGTCCTTCCGAAATACCATTTCGTCGACTCAAACTAGCGGCAAAGGATTGGTGGAATTATCAGGCTTGGACATGTAGACACTCCAATGCTCCATGATACAGGTCCCCTCAAACCTCCAGACATCGGTCCAGGCGAGCGAAGGGCTACCGGGAATGTCGACCTTTTGTAGGATATAGGCATGGCCGTCTTGAATCGCCTTGTTGACAATTGTGATGTTGACCCCTTCTGGGAAGGAACTCAGGAAGCTGATGACATTTTCGCGGCCAGACAATACACTAGGGTCGTGGTTGATATAGTCTTCGCTGTAGAACTTGTTGGCGCCCGCGATGTAGTCTCCGTCCACAATCATGGCTTGCACAGCTTGTTCAAATATGACTTCCTGCTCGGCCCCGGTGGCTGGACGGGGAGGGCAATTCGATTTAGTGGTTTTGGTAATGGATGCGGCCGCAGCCATGGCCGAGAAAGATGCAAGGACGTATAATGACTTCATTGTGCCTCCAAAGATGGGCTGATATACTAGAAGAATGATGTTTGACGGAGCTTGCGTGGTAAATGCACTGAGATGTGTAGTCTACGGACAGGTGAGAGGCTGCAATAAGTAACATTCTTGCAGTTGACGCTTGGGCCGTTCACGGTAGCAAAAAGTTCAAATTGATTCCGTCGAACTAAAATTTTATAATCAAGGTTTGTCAGCCCAGAAATCCAACTCTTATAATGAATCCGATGTTACCTTTGCACTTAGCATCTTGATCCCGGAATCTGTATCTCCATAACGCGTAACCTTGTGGTAAACTCTATGTGGTGGTGTTTTGCGAGTTTGCATCCGCGACAGAAGGTGAACAGTTCCGCGAAAAGGGATTTAATAACGGGGGGGCAGGGGTTCAATCAAGACAATTTCCGTTGAAAACTCTGATCAAAGTGTGTTACGCCTAGCCCCAAAAACTGTTATCTCAATATCTTTGACACATGACCCCAAAGTTCTCTTTTACACATCATGTGAGAACTCATATTCTGATCCAAGAAGAACATATGACACTTATTATATCTCCCCGATATGTGTCCAAATTATCACGACTTATTCCACTGCTGATGAACAATATTGAGTCAAGTCTAGAAAGGTATTGGACACACCGAGCAGATATCATGAAAAAATCCGACTTGTAAAACATCATGGCTCTCCTAATGAAATACCCAGTATTGATGAGGTAAGAATTCAGGAGGTATTTGAGAGCCTACTACTCATTTCTAGGATTCAACCATCTGCTATTCTTGGAGGCTCTTGAAAACCTCCCCCAGGAGGAGAAACAGGCGATAATGACAAAAGCTCAGGAGTGGAAGATAAGTAGAAAGAGTTGCCGCAGTCTTGATGTCTAAACTACCAGGTCCCACCGAGACCTATGGATGGAGGTCAAATGGCCAGCAAAGCCTAAAGACAAATGCACCAAAATATTAGAGTTAATCGAGACAACCATAAAAGCAGGCTAGGATTGGCTGTCAAAACGTCGTTGCTGATCCAAACCACTCTCACCCTACCTCAGCACGCCTCGCATCAGTAGTTTAAAACCATTAACGCCAATTAAAATAAAGTGACAAGTAAATTCCTTACCAACACCATTAGCTACTCTTATGGTACACTTTCTAGAGCTTTCTTGGTCCTTCGTACAAGGATCTATTACCCATTCAGCAGGACCGTTACAAAAGCACTTTACGTCTTCCCTGTCTTTGGAAATTAATTAATTAAAGGATATCGTGCGACACATCGTTGACTACAAGAGCTGCCCAGGCAGGCCTTTTATACTTAAATACGGCGAATCAGTTACTTGGTGTATTTGGATTCTGTTTCCAACATGTACAGGATGCAGAAAACCCGCCCAGTAAACCATCTACAGTACCTGTTATTTGGCTTGAATTCTGTCGTAATTGACTTCACCTATTACATCACATCATACCCTCCCACATATTTGCTTAGATCTACGGAAGGTGAATTGTGGGAATACTTGATCCAGTTCCATATCCCCATCAACTCTATGACGAGCACTCTACGGACTAAGTGAGACTAAAACAGCACCATCTCCGGCCTCTTGAAAAGTAAAGAAAATCACACGCTTCAAATTAGCGTGAAATTTGAGCTGCAACTCGTTTTGTTTGGTATGAGTAAGATCGTTTGATACGATTCGTGCCTCGAATTTTCGCAAAAGCACACACTGCATCCACAATGCAGGTTTGAGGCGCCCCTGGTGGCCCCTTGTCGCTAAATTCGGTGACATCGCTCGGTGAAGCATTCATAACCACAGTAAATGACGTGTCCAATTTGCACGCCCGTCAAAAAAGCTCGGCTCTCTAGACGGGAGACACAGAGCGTCAAATTCTTTACACGTCGCATTTGGGGGGTGCGGGGCTTGTCGAGTGAGGGGCCCTGCGTTACATCATAGTATGCAGCTGACGGAACGCGGGTCTTGGCTTATGTTGATTATTGGCGTCAATTACGGTCCCTTCGGCGAATGTGACGCGTGGTAAGTGCACTCTGGTTCGTTTAACCTGTGCCTCTTTATGCGTGCATTGCACAATGCCAGTAAGACTGACTTATGCCACCATCGGGGTCTGCTTTTGGGGTGAGAGCTAGGGCCATCAAATGCCGACTGTAAGATGCCCCCCAAATGGTCAGACAGTAGCCGCGGAGAAACGTGGACGACGCTTGGTCCTGTGAGGTAAAAATCTTATGAAGATTTGGAATCATTGTCGTCAATTGGCATTGATTGGATGATTCAGGCCACGCTTTGTAATGGACGGTTCTGGAGTTTGTCATCATTCTGTCTCATAAGTGGCTTGCGCCCTTGTGTGGACATTGTAGTGAGCCTTCTATAAGAATAGCGCGCTGCCTCCACTCTGTCGGCCTCATCATCCCAACACCTCCAACCCAATCAATCATACTCAATCAACCCTCATCAAATCATAACTCGAAAAAATGGCTTCTTCACCCATCTACCACTACTGGGACCTTGGCCGACTCGGCCGCGGAGAAGTAGTCTAGTCAGTACCATCTTTTCCACCGTCCAGACACGGCACGAAATTTGCCCCGCACCTAATCCGGCTAACAATTACCCGTTTATAGTCTATTTCTCAAGGACGCAGGCATTGAAGTCCAAGAAAAGCGTTATCCTTACGATGAAAAGCGAGGGGAGGTGAGCGCCAAGCTTGTCAGCCAAGGTGTCGGCCGCACTGGCAAGCTTCCCGCTCTCGAGTACAAGGGCAAAATCTTGACACAGGTGAGTCCCCAATTGATATGTGCCTGAAAAGCCCGCTAACCCTTGTCCAGCACATTCCCATTCTGCGATATTTTGCGCGAGAGCTTGGCAGCTACGACGGAGAGACCAACGATGAAAAGTTCATCGTGGATGCCGTTGCTGACGTCTACATCGATTGGAGGGTTAGATTCTCTATTTTCCTGAACCAAGAAACGTGACTAACAACAGACGAAAGGCTGAATGGGTAACTCAATTGGGCGGAAAGACCGACGCCTACTCGAAGTTTGTCTCAAAGTACTACGACATTATCGGTCAGCACTATTCGGAGAAGGGCGGCCCTTACTTGCTGGGCGACAAAGTCACCTACGCGGATTTTGCTGTGTACCAGTCTATCGACAACGATGAGCGAATTGGAACCCTTCCTGTAAGTGCAACAAACCAACTGCGATAACGTACAAATCCTAATATGCCATAGGCCACTCTTCCACCTGCAGTTCAAAAGTTCAGAGAGGCATTCGAAGCCCGACCCAACATTGCTGCTTATATCAAGCAGCACAAGAAATAAGTCCATAGAGCAATTTTCTCATGAGCATACTACTATTAGGTAGTTAGGATTGAAGGACAATAATAAATCATTCATCCAAGCGCTGTGACAAGAAAAGAACGAGTGTTGTGAAGTGTCCCGTTACCACCATCCCCCGGATCATAAAAGTTGAAAGAGCGTTGGTATTTGAAACTTATATACACCTCATTGCACGTGTGAACATCGGGGCGTACTCAAGTCGTTTGGTTAAGCTTATAACTAATCCCGCAATGTTTTATGACTACTGCCATGCCTCTCTAGCTGTCGAAGGAGAAGTCCAGTCGCTTGTTTCCTAGGTCCCGACTACTTTCCAAATAACGAGCTTTCTCTTCACTCGTCATCTTACTCCATCTATCACGTTTGTACTTATTACGAAGCGTGTAGTAGACTTTAGCAAAAGCATAGGCCACTATTGTTCCAACCGTAATCGCAATCAGGTCCTTGTTACCCCGGCGGTAGTGGGGCTTGTCATCGTTCCTGTAGATGTTGGAAGATGCGATTCCAGACAGCTGGATTGTAATGTTGTATAGTGCCGCGCTGACCGCACGTGTTCTCACGGAATTGGACAGGCGTGAGCACCAGCTAACTTGAGCGGCATGGACTGAGGGTTGACCCAGGATCATGAAAGTCAAGGCATACTGACCCCACGGAGACAGATGCTGCACCGAAGTATACTCGATGATGAGCAGCGGGAGCACCCAGATCTGAGCAAGTAGGCCAATGATGGCGATTTGGTGGGATCTTTCCGTCAAATATGTTACCCACAACATATTCAACGCTGCAAACACTGTGGCAGGAATAGCGAGGAGGGTCGTGTTGAAAGTGCTGAATCCGAGAGCCTTGAGCGACAGGGTAAGGTATGCTTTGGGGGGCGATGTGGGAATCTCAAACAAAATTCCAATAACATACACCGGCCAGAGGTCGTAATCCTTGAGACTCTTCCAGAGCATGGGCAGAGTGATAGATTCTCTGTTGTGCATATCGCTCTTGGAAGGGTCGTCGCGCAGCACCCTATTCACAATGATCTTTTCTTCCCGCTCTGTATAATAACCTTGAGGGTTCCACCAGGTTTTCGTCTGCGTCGGACCAGGAACCAGAAAAAGAAGGCTCAAGGCACCAATGACCAGGCTGATGATTGCCTCGAGCAAAAAGAGCCATCGCCACCCCTCCTTTCCGTCAACGCCCCGCATGTGCAAAATTCCGTACGCCATGAACGAGGCGACAACGCCAGACATGGAGTCGACAAACCAAAAGAGGGCCAGCCGAATTGGCATCTCCGTCTTCTTGTAAAAGTATGACAAGTACAGGATCGCGTCGGGGATGAATCCTCCCATGAATAGCCCAATGAAGAAGCGGCACGCGAAAAAGCCGGCTCGGTCGTGCATGAAGAACTGGCCGCCCGACGCCAAGCTCCAGAGCAAGATCTGGACAGGGATCCAGCGATCAGGGCCAAGACGCTTGCCAATCATCTGAGACGGGATCTCGGCAATCAGGAAACCAACGCGGTACATGTTCTGCGCATTGTTGTAGTCGTTGGTGTTGATGTTGAGATCGTCGAGCAGGTTGTCCGCAGCCGCGTTGCTCAGATTGCCTCTGTCAATATTGAGGCCAAAGAACATGACGAGGATCCACAGGAATATCTTGAGATCAGTCTTGCGCCGCACCTCTTGTTCCTCTCGGTGTGTCCATCGCTCTGATGGATCAAAACGGTGCAAATTCTCGTAATCTGAATGAGGCTTGTAGAACTGGGCCAAGTTTGGGTCATCGAAGACGCTGCGCTCTGTGGCGACAGCGTCGAGATCGCGCTGTGTGTGCCGACGCGTGAGCGCTGCCCAAAAGCCTATATTTTTAGTTGTATCCTCAGGGTCTGCAAGGTCATCTGGAGACTTCTTTGATATTATTTCATGCAAAGAAAGGTTCTTTTCCCCGATATTTGCACCCTCATTCAACAAGTGGATTGCATTCGATCGGTCGCCCATGTTGCAACCCGCAGCCTCTAGTTCTAGGCCAGAAACAATTTTCGTTAACGATACAGAAAGCTCAGGGACGGAGATTAGAGCGAGAATTCGATTCAAATGCCATTTCAAGTTCACAGTATATCAAAATGCTAGGGTCATTTCTCGTCACGTAACAGCTTTCAGCGACAACGACGCAAATCTTCGCGCGTGCGACTGGGTTCTAATGATGCAATCCGAGAGGATCAAACTTGATATCAGGACGCAGCTTAAACACAGGGAAATTGGTCAAAAATGCACACAAATCCGACCAGAAGCAAAATGCCCATCTCCACCAGGCGGCCAGGCCGGGAATTCGGCACAATACAACCATGTCTCGCAAACGTTCAAGATGGGTTAGAATTCTTGGTTATTGTGGGCATGGCTACCGAAATTGCCAAATTGTTACCTATCGGGTCGCAATGCCCCGAAGTTGGATTTACGCCATTCTGGATACAAATGACATGCTGGGCCTCTCCGCGGGGTTATTCGCGACAGGGGTTCCTCACTCTAACAACAAGCCTTACGAAACTGCGCTGTATGCATATGAGCAAGATGTCACCAACTCTTATCAATATCCCAGTGTTTTAGATGCTGAGGCTCATAATCATTAATCCATGTTTCGCCAATCCAAGAAGCAGCCAAATCCAACTAAAATCCAAGAAGCCTACTTTGAACCAAACCTTCCAATTGGTGTCACGTATTTATTGACAGGGGAAAAACAAGCAAAACCAGACAAAGCTCGGTGCACTCCATATATAAAACTGAACAAAAGAACTAAATAATACGCTTCAGACCTCTATCCAATCCCTCATCACCCTTCTTGTTTCACATCTTTTTATTGCCCCTCTCAACAAGATTCAATTACAGAGTCGACTTTTGGGCAGCAGCAGAGTGATCCCATGGCTCTGCATATCCGACCTTTTGGACAGTAATCCCAGCGTTTCCCGCATTCTTCATCCCGGCTTCGAGCTGCCGCTGGTATGAGATACGTCGAAGTCGCTCTGTTTCAGCAGGAGTCAGTCGCAGGTATAGCTCTACGGCGATACAATGTATGGCAATAGCCATCCAGGCAGACATGCCAAAGCTGACATCAAGCGCAGCCGCATTTTGCTCCATCCGATCCGAAAGCATGTTCGCCAGGACAAGAACGTGCTGATCGGTATTCTGGCCGGAGTAAAACGACTTGCAATCGGGATACAGAGATTCAACCAAAGTCTGGTTGCCTGAATAAATGGAGTCTATGACGCCACATGATCTTGGCATGTAATAATTTGCGGAGTTAGAAACGATTATTGAGCTGATGGCAGCAATAATGCGCATTGTGACGATGAATCCAGCCTAGCAATAGTTAGTTTGCATTTTATCCGGACTAAGCGTGGAGATCTAACCAAAACCCAACCCCTTAGCATCCAAGCACGATGCTGCTCTATCTGAAGCTTCTTAACGTTGTAGACGGCCAAAGCTAAGCAGACGAGGAATATGACACCGGAAAGCCCTGAGGCAGCCTGCATGTCCAAAGCCCCGCCAAGAGAGTGTCGAATCATGAAGAAGACGCCGATTGTGGAGACCACCGACAGCAGGATGATGATGTAGCCATTGATGCGATGGAACAGTATAGCCTTGTGTCGAATGGCCGGTACGAATTGGAAGACGACAAGAAAGGCGGCAGGCAGGATTCCGCCGAGGTGCATGATGATGCCAGCTTTGCGTAGTTTGCTACGGAAAAAAAAGTAGCATTCGCCAGGTACGGCTCCTGCCAAGTTTTGATCTTTGCGACAAAAGACGCCGTCAAAGTTGATGAAGCTAAATCGGGCACAGGCAAAGCCCAAAAGACCGCCTCCAAGCACGAGCCATAGCGCAAAGTTGTAGCCCTTTGAGAAGCCAACGGCGTTGTGCAGCTTCCGAAGATAACGACCCACGCCTTTGGTCTGCTGCTGCTCTTTTGAAGTTGAGATAGACATGGTGGAGGTTGTGGAGCTGGATGGATGTGCAGAGAAGGTGCTGCAATGATGGAGGCATGAAAACCTACTGTTATGTCAAGACATCTTTATAACAAGTCCATGCCACGCTACCCGGTTCCTTCCCAATCGCCGAGATCTAGAACGTCATCGTGGTTCAGCCTGCCTCAACATACCAAACCCCACATGGCGTTGTATGGTTTCAATAATTGGATGCCATTCAGATAAACGGTGTGCATCGTCACAGCGAGTACGCGTTCTGTGGTGGCTGGGATGGCCATTCTAGACAGCTCAAACAACTAAGATGAATCTGGCGCGAATTTAAGCGTGATGGAAATGATAGAATGCCACAGAAAGCAGTGATTGATGCATGAGAAGTGCGTCGGCTTAGTGCGAGCTGGCTGCGGGATCGAAGCGGCTGCCTTACCCGTGTCGGTTTTCTCGGGTTGCCAGGGGCTTAGACGACGCTGCTGATCAAAGCACGCATGGTAACCAGTAAGAAACACCGCTATTCAGAACACGCACGGGGAAGCAAGACCAACGCTAACACATGGCGCTCGCAAAATGTCGTCATGAAGCACAAGCACTGCCCCAACTCGCAATGCTCGGGATCGAATGCTCTTGATTGGATGACATTGCTCAATCGATGCGCTAGCCCTAAAAGGGAAAGGAACAGAATTTGAGTCAATCAAATAAAATGTGGTGCTGTTATCCGACATTTCTCCGATCAGAATATTTCTCCGCTTTGTGCCGCCATGTGCAACTCGTTCATGAAACCAATTAGAAAGGTCGCCATGTTACAAATGAGTTATCGTTAAGCGGGTTGAGTTTCTTTTTCTATGGGGATTTTTCTTTCAAAAAGAACCTATGGCTTCAATTTTTTTTTTATTATTGTTTCAACTATGCAACGAGCTATTCTCTAAACATGTAGTGTGCCCTCCAGCCATCTTTTCCTCATGAAGTCCTACCTACCCTAAAGATCTCGCCGGTGACTCAACCCTGTTGGCACCTGCTCGAGCCTCAATAAATACGTCCGCTTTTTTTCAGGTTCCCTTGAATGGAAACAACATTCATAAATTTCCTACCGCATATTTCACCAAAAATGACTGGCCAGCCGTTCGTCTTGGAAAAAACGCCTTTGAACATGATCAGGGTGTTGCCTCCTAACGTTTACCTTGTCCATGCAGCCAATTGTCTTGGGGAATGGGGGGCTGGAATAGCTGCGGAACTCGCGAAAGTATTCCCTGAAGCCTGCAAACAGTACAAGTCATTTTGCAGCCGAGCGAAACCAGACTCAACGACACGTTGGCCGCCTAAGACACTTGCTGGGCAGTGCCTGATTATTCCTTCACAGCCGGCCGATGTGAGTGCCGGTGCACCAAGTGTGCATATTGTATGCCTTTTTACGAGCTACGGCTATGGGAGGCCGAATAACAAGACCCAGAAGGCAGGAAAAGACAACAAATCCACCATTTTGGCCCAAACAAGAAACAGTCTTCGGGAGTTCAGGTCGCAACTCGACGCATCGTTGAGTCGGGATCTAGACACCGAAATAGTTATCTATTCACCCCAATTTAATTCTGGCGCATTCCGGGTGCCGTGGGACGAGACTGCATTTTTGATTGAGGAGAATTTTGCCGGCTGGGACGGGAGATGGCTGGTTATGGATCCGCCGTCCCCGTAACCTCGCGTCTCACGCTGCAACACGCTGTTTTTCTTTTAAGTGGAGACGATTCCCTCCGCACTTGGCGGGCTGGACGTGACCCTCGCACAACACTATTTAGAGTTCTTTTTTTTTCTTGTATTCTTTATTCAGTAGGTTGTATAGTTTTTACAACCACTCATTGGTTGGTTCGTTGGCTGTATTTATTTTTGCCACATTGGTTGCAAGGTGGGATGTGCAAACAGCCAATCACCATCTAGGATAAGTAATGAACACGGATCTCCCCACGATGACGCGCGCCGAGCCAGAGCTGAAAAAGATCAGCCTTAATCTTCTCGGCCGAACATTTGCCTTGTTACCTTATGGAACCGGCTCTGTGAAATGATTGGGCCACGTGCATGGAGGGCTGAAGATGGTGTCATTTGTGACTGGCCATCGATTACTGAGCCCCGTCGTGCGACGTTTCAACTAGGCCGGAAACGGCACTTTCTGACACTTACCTGCCATGAGGCTAATTTTAGCTTAGTTGACATTTTTATTTCAGTCGAACCAATCTGCTCGTTCTTGAGCCTGCAAGCTCTGTCTGCCTGCACACATCCCCCAGCATTGCCATGAAGACAGTTTGACGGCGGCAGAAGCCGAGACTGAACATCATGACCCACCCTCAACCATCGACAGACTGGATGCCGGCAGATAGACAGCCAACTTCGCAACCACTCTTGGCACCAGAGGAACGCAGGCGGTCAATAGATTCGAGTACGATTGCGCCACGTTCCGAGCATCTACCGGACCCCAGCCAGCCAGGCTCCCACCCCAATGCATACAATCGTGCAAATACGGACGGGAGCGACCAGGAGATGGACTCCAAGCACAGCCCTCAACCTGCGATAAAACGGAAAGGGAAGCGCAATATTTTAATGGTCTGGCTGGAGGAGGTCCTCATATTACTGCTTGCCATTTGTCTATTAATCTCCATCGTCGCCATTCTCTGCAGATTTCACAAGAAAAAGCAGCCTGACTGGGGTGGTGGCATCACTCTGAACGCTCTCATCGCAGTGCTTGCCACCATTTTCCGGGCAAGCCTCGCGTTTGTCGCTTTCGAGATTATCGGTCAGGTGAAATGGGATTGGATAGCACGCTCTCCCAGGCCTCTGCAGGACGTTCAACTCTTTGACAATGCGTCTCGTGGTGTTCCCGGATCGCTAAGGCTCATCGGCCTCATCTCGTTCCGCCTCCCATTGGTGCTCGTGGCAATCCTGCTGGCCATTGTATCGCTTGGGATTGGCTCCTTTACCCAACAAGCGATACAGACTTATTCGTGCACACAGCCGGCATCCAACCCATCAGCGCAGGCGGTGGTCACTGTCGCAAGTCGAGTTCGAAACAACTATATTCTCGACAACGGCTATGCCGCTACTGCTGAGTACAACGAAACCTGGAGACTGGCTTTAGCAGATGCCATTGTCAACCCAACTTCCGATTCCCGACTTCCGAGCAATCTTTTCAATTGTCCGACTGGAAACTGCACCTTTACCGAGTACGGCGGTAGTGGAAACACGTCAATCACGCACGCCAGCCTTGGCCTATGCAATCGCTGCGCTGACGTGTATGATTTGGTTAAGGGGCCGTACAAAGTGGTCAATGGTTCTGGCAGTGTCACCATAGAGCTTCCTGTGCCGCCGACAAGTTCTCAGAACGAAACCGACGCTCGACTCCTCACGGGCAGCACGTATGCAAATCAGTATCTGGCGATTCGCCCGGTGGAAAACCTGACTTGGGCTGGCTCATACGCCTCAAACGAAATGCTCAACCTCGAGCGGTACGCTATTTATAGGTTCGCCATACTGGCTCTGTCGCAGGCGAAATGCAGCCAATTCGATAATGGCACAATGAACTGCCCTGCCAATATTTACGCTTGGGGTGACCGCGCTGATTACGTCGCGGCCACTTGTGTTGTTTACCCGTGCTTGAAATACTATCACGGGGAGGTCGACAACAACATCTTCTCCGAGCAGGTGATTCGCGAGACCCCCTTGCGGCCGCAAACGAATCAAACGTTTGACACGGCAGACGAGTTTGACTGGAAAGACTGGAGTGCTGTTCAGCAACCTTGCCGGGTCAACGGTACAGTCTATACGTCCCAAAACATGTCCAAGGCCGACAACTTAGATGCGAGTGCAAAGACTACAGTCATGTCTGTGTCAGATGACTTTGCAAAAGAAGATCGGAATGAGAAGGCCAAGTATACCAACATCACAGCGCCCAACGAGTGTGTGAGTACTCTTGACAGTAGCGTCATGTTGGGTATTTATCGCACGGACAATGCCTGGTATGATTCAAAATGTAGCTTGGATCCAAGGGGTCGTGACATGATGGTTTGCGATGAATGGTACGACCGCAATTTGATGCGCAACCGCACCACAACCTTTGACGATATCCAGGAAAGCATCAACACTCTCACACGCGGTCTGACGAATCAGATAAGAAACGCTGCTCGAGGAGTTTATCAAGATAAGGCTGAACCTGTTTCTGGAGAGGCGTGGCAAGTTGACATCTGCATCAACATTGCGTGGGGGTGGATCGCATTCCCGGCTGGAATGTGTCTGATCTGCGTTGTGTTGCTTACTGTCGTGCTCACGCAAAACTCGATACGAAACAGGAGCCCCGTTTGGAAGAATTCAGTGCTTCCCATGTTACTTAAGGATCACCCGGGTATTGGTGGCATGGAAATAAGCCAGGTTGAGAGAACGGCAAGGGGGTACGTCATCAGGTTGGAACATGATGGAGATCAACAGTCGATGGAAGTGCTACCGAAGATGAATTAACGCACTGTTTTTCCTTTCGAAATATCTTTATAGCCATCAAAATCTTAAAACATTCCTCTCGAACGCGAGTCATCCAAAAGTCTCTTGGCTACGTCTCTTATTCATTTTAATGTTTGCTTCCCTAAGGTGCGACGAATGAATAATGTGTCTTCAATCATGGCTGTCCCAGCCAAATCGTGGACGCTATTCCTTCAGGACCAAGTGTGCGTTTGCCAGCATCAACTTCCTCGCCGGTTCCAATGAGGAGATCGGAAAATCCAATTCCGCGATCTCGCATCCGCTCTAAATCCTTCTCGCTCTTAGCCTCGCGCACAACCACACGCGATTTCCCACCTCCTTGAGGCAGACCAACTTCGAGAGTGAAGTAGGCGCCAGTCTCATCAGAACCATTTGCCACCGGCTCGGAACCCAGGATCTTGGAGTAGACCTTGGCATATTCGAGCAACAAGTGCTGCGGTACGAGAATCTCGCATGCGGAAATTCCGGTGGCACCGCAAGGATGTGTCGTCTTTTCCTTGTCGTCGGAGGCGACACGAAAGTTCCTCTGAGTGACATCGTGACAGAAGAAAGGCACGTCGATTCTTCCACCAGGGAAGGCATCCTGGCTCGGCGTCTTTTCCCCGTCCCCGAAAACCGGCCGTGTCACCTTCCACTTGACCTCTACGCCATCTGCCCGCTTTCGAGATCCGGGGATCGGTTGCTGGAATCCAATACCGAGACCTTCATCCAAGCCTGGCTTCTCTGTTAAACGCTTGTTGATTGCGTCAATGCATTCCTCAGCACCCACGGTGGTGCTGGTGAGCGCGAAATCAATTAACCCGTCCTTTTTAGGGCCCCAGAATCGCATGGGAAGGTTCTCGTCGTCGAGAGGCGGCGGCGTGTCGTACCAGTTAAAGAGCTCGAGGTACGTGCCATCGGAAAACAAGATGAGCTTATTGCGAGAAGCTTGGCCGTTGTGATAGCCTCCCGGCGTGATGGTGAAATTCGAGGTAAGCCAAGTGGGAGGGTTCTCGAAGAAGGAGTCGGAAACCAGTAGCACAATATGATCGAGCTGTGTAGAAGTCATTTTGGAACGCACAATTGATTGCCAATTTGAATTCTGCCCGTCGAGTGTGCTCTGAATGCCTCGCGGGGCTTTGATGGGAGCTCCATGCAGCCATCGTGAGTTCCAAAACTAGTCTAGCGCATCGGGGATAACGAGCGGGGTAATCGGATGACGATCCGACGTGCTTTGCCCCAGTCTTGCTAAGGAAACCTCCTGTGTTGGGAAGATTGTGAGCTCTATTGGGGGCGTGTTATTCCGTTTGTTAACATAACATGGGTCATTGTTTCATGCCCTTCTCACAAAGCGCATGAGCATGACTAAATTGAGAACTTCACGCATTGATAATTCACAATTAATTAAGTAACACTACACTACTTAAGGTAAACCAAGAATCGGCTCGGGTTGAGCTATCTTGTTATTCGTCCTTCTCGATCATCGATGCTCTGTCCATATGAAACACATTAATGATGTATTCCTCTGCAGCCTTCCAGTCAATACCGGTCGACCTTTCGTTTATTCTCACTCTGCTTTCCAGCACGTTGCCAGCAACATCATTCCATGTAAGTGATTTGCCTTCTAGCCCGACGCCTTTCCCGTCGCCAACACGCGGCGCAACCGACACTGGCAGGAGTTTACCTTCCGCCTTCCGGATCGCGCCATCTGCAATCACCATTTCGACATCACGCTCGCTTGAATGGAGTACAATGGCGCTGACCGGGTCTTCCACCGCGGCGGCCAACATCGCTGGGGTTGTTGTCGAAAAGATGACCAAATCCGCCTTCGCTCCTACTTTGATTTGACCAACCTCCCCGGCCATCCCAATCGCTCTTGCGCTGGCCAAGGTGCCAAGGTTGAAAACTTCCTCCACGGATGGCCCAACGTGTCGACTCCAGCCACCGCTCTCAGCGAGCTTCTCGGAGAGAGCTGTTCGTGCATTCTGAAGTAGAAGTCGCATCTGACCGGGCATGAAGCTGTTGGCCCAGCTGTGACAGTCGGCGCCGA
This sequence comes from Calonectria pseudoreteaudii, assembly GCA_001879505.1. Classification (NCBI taxonomy): domain Eukaryota; kingdom Fungi; phylum Ascomycota; class Sordariomycetes; order Hypocreales; family Nectriaceae; genus Calonectria; species Calonectria pseudoreteaudii. Next base: position 195,649 of record KV875276.1, read on the forward strand.
GACTGCAATGTCCCTCGAGCTCTGGTCTCAGCGCCAGCAGCGGACTGCCCATTTGAAGCTCACTGTTTGGGGTTGTGGAGTACATCACCCCGTGCTCTGCTAAGAGTTTCAAATCATCTTGCTTGGGGACTTTGCCGTGCGATAGGAGAATGTCTGGACCAAGAAGACCTGCATTGTCGAGGAGGTTGAGACTTGTTGGCAAATGTTTAAAGCTAGGATCAGCTGCCTCGTGCGTCGTAATAACCTTGGCCTCTAAGGCGCGAAGCTCAGAATATATTTCCTGTAATTGGTTTGGGGGGAGGAATAGGTTATCCATAGCAAACCCCATCTGGATTCTGCCGTCGGAGAAGGGACCCAGCAAAGCAAGAGACTTCCATGTTTCCAAGGCGGCTTTGGGTTCGTAGTTGTCAACAATACCAAAAGGGTTCCGGCTGGGTGAGTGCCTAGGGACGGTTTGACAATAAACCGACCGTAGTCCAGAAGTTGCGATGGCTTGAATTAATGTCGGGGCTTTTTCATTAGCTGATTGGAACGAAAGTCGACGCATGGGCAACTAACGGTATTCAGGGCCAAAGTTTAGAGTTGAATGGTCCAAAACAGTTGTGGTGCCAGCGTCCATGGCTTCCATTGAGCCGGCCAGCTGTCCCCAAAATCCATCTTCAACGGTATAGAAAGCCCCTCCCGAATTTCCTTGAGGAAGGTATTCAAGCAGGGTCTGGTTTCCATGCTTGCCTTTGAATTGGGTTTGCCAGAGGTGGTGATGGGTGTTGATGAATCCGGGCGACACAATCTTTCCCGCACAATCAATAATTTTGATGTCGTGCTCGAAAACGTCGATGTCCTGTTCAATTTTGGAAATCTTGTTTCCTTGGATTAAGAGATCGGCCTTTTGTGAGTGAACTCTTCCTTCAGCATCGTGTACAAGAAGGGTACCACCTTTGAGAAGAATGCTTGTCATTGTGAAGTTTGTTCTTTTTGTTTTATGCTTCTTCAGATCCTCGCGACGTTGAGTTTTGTATTCCAGAGGAGGATATAGCTGAACAGATGAGATTTTAATAAATTCTGGACAATGACTTGGTCAGATTTTACCTCCGTTTTTCTACCAGCGCGAGACCGAACTGTCCGGGACACTAACTCCGGATTTGGCGGAGGTCTCAAGACGCGAGGGGCCGAAGTGGATACCGCTTCGTCACGGTTTGTGGCAATGCATCCCGGAACTAGGCAAAAGTTGGGATAGTTGGCTACCCACAATTTCTGAATCAGCGGCGAAAATCTCGCGAAAGCGCGAAGTACCCCAGTGACTGTTGATCGTACGTGCATAACCCAAATAATTTTCCGAAATCTTCAAGGTCTTGCTGATGATCACCCATCTGGATCCGTGATGAACACGGGGAGGGTCTGATGCCTTAGGTTCTGTGCCTTTTCATTTGGACTAGCTCAGGCATTTCCTTGCGAAAAGCCTGCTTGAAATTTGAAGGGAGTAGACATGAACGTAAAGGATGCGGGATAGGCTTTTAGTCAGTGTGGCCAATATAGGTGATGCTTTATGGCTAGGATGGAGGATTAGATCCCAATCTGATTGTTTCCGCCCCAAAGTGATTGGTACAGGTAGCCGAGTCGGTGTAGAGCAGCCTGGGAGGCGGTCTGGCTTCGGTTGACTCTGCTTATCTGTGGCTTCGGTGCCTTCCTCTAAGGTACTGGGCAATTGCCGCCGAAAAGTGGGATCTGGAATGATGATCCCTCTGTCCAATCCGGTCGAGGTCGTCTTAGGGTAGTTTTCAAGCCACATTTTGGGGCAGAAGGTTGTTGATGAATAATGACTGCGGGGAATGGAGATAGCGAAACGAAAACAAGAAAATTATTGATAGAAGCATATAAGGATAGGTGCAGGCCTTCGAAAATGCTCTTGTTGCAACAGGTAGTGGGGCATTTTTGCAGCACCCTGCGTCCTTGTTGGAGAGCCCAAATGATGAGAACCTGAGCTGATCCATTTCCCAGTTCGCTTGTGAGAGGGCTGGCTTCAGGATACCAACGCATCTCCATGGGGCGGTACCTCAGCCTAGCTTTAAATAATATTTCCGAAGCGCAGTATTTTTTTTTTAAAGAATTTAAATTATTAATACAAAAATTAAAGGCTGTAAAGAAAAATGAAGAAAAAAAGAAGGTTAAAAACATTAGAGATAATGAACTGGGATATTTATCTGAATATGAACCACTGCTCATCCAAATGTTAGATCTTTGTTATAATTATTACTAAAAATAGTCCTCCCAGGCTTCTGCCGGCCGTGCTGCAAGCCAGGTTGATCTGGTTTTTAACACTCAGTGACGTAATTTGGTGCCCATCTATATCTGACAGAGCTCGAGGCTACCAATGAAACCTCTCGGGGGTCATTGAAAATCACTCAATGACACGATCAGATCAACTGGATTGGATCCTTGGGGTTTATTGTGTGCGTAAGCTTACATTTAAACAAATTGCACATTTTTCTGATTGAAAAGACTAGTAAAGTGGCGGCGAGCTGAAAACTGAAAGGGTTGCAATCATTCAGCCACGGGAATAAATATAACTGTACTTAAATTTCTCCCTATGCCTCTTGTTCCTTCACTCACCTCTGCACCAATATTTCGATGTGGCACTGAATTTCAACGCCAGTCCAACTTCAATCTCACTCGTTAATATTCCAGGGCAATGTCGTACTTGCCAGTGCCGCATGGCTTGTCGCTCAACTCCGTAGATGCTGAGAGCCATGAATCAGCCGACGGAAAAAAGGCAACCATTTCACAAAATTGGCATGGCGGCCCGCAGACCCTCAGAAAAGGGCCACTTCTCCGCGTCTTGTCCACAACATGGGATATTGCTCTGACCCTTGCTCCAGTATACTTTCTTAGTGAGCGCATTTCGAAATGTTGTTTAACTACCCACTCACCTCACCGCAGTTCTCACAATCCTGGCATGTCTTCTTGACGGTCAAGCTCTCTCAGGCCATGGGGAACGGCTGCGAGACATCAATCTTGTTAGTACTGCAATATACCCGATATTATTTACGGCGATCGGAAGTCGGTTTTATAAAAATCTAGCTCGTTGGCGATTGGAGGCAAAAAATGGCATTCGCCTATCAACTCTGGAACAAATATTTGGAAGCCAAAGCCTTGCAGGTTGTATAGAAAGGCTTTTTTTTGCCCGAACACATTTAGCTGTAGGTTTGTTAATCTTGCTAACTTGGAGTTTGTCGCCTGTGGGGGGTCAGAGCGCTGCTAGGTTGTTGACCGTACAAGTGAAGGAGACTAAGGCCACTGGAACCATCTACTACTTGCACCCTGGCTATCAATCAAGTTGGTTTGAAGGTCAAAGTGGTATTAGTGACACAATCGCATTCACAAACGCACTGTACGTCGCTAGCCTCCTGAGTTCACCAAATCAAATGGGTCAACCAAGAGACTTATGGGGCTTCCCCAAGATCCCCAATTGCCGACTACCTCGAAGGAAGATACGGTTTACGATATTGATAGCGAGGCCCTAATAGAAGGCAAGGCCCACTATACTTCCTTAGTAGGGCAAAAGATTCAGGGTCTTGATTTCATCAATGGAAATTCGAGTTATGCATTCGCCACGGAGTCCTCCTACCTCCATTTCGAATGCGAACTCATACATGCAAATATATCCTTCAGCGACTCAAATACATACTTCACAGAAGCTCAGCTCAATCTAACCTTAATGAACGTTACTTCAAATCATGACGCCTTCAGCACGTTTGTTGCTAGTATGCACCTCACGGAAATGAGTAAAGATCCAAATACAGCTACTATCAACAATACTACGCCTGCATATATGCTCTATGCCAGCCAGATTCGAGAGAACGATCATATTAAGGGATTTGCGTTATTCAATTGTAGTGTACGCCCCACAGTTCTCAAGGCCTGGATGCAGTGCGGTCCGTCGCCAACTTCAACCAGTTGCGAGGTTGTTCGACATCAAAAACTCAACAAGGAAGAAGAAGTCAATTATTTTAAAGATCAGTTAATAGCCTACTCTACGCGAGTGAATGTCATGTCATATTGGCGAACAAGTGGTTTGGCCATCGACAGATATACGATTTCGCCAACGGATAGCTACCTGCAAGGAAACTTGAATCCGAGTGCACAACAGTCATATTTCAATTGGACAGATGTGGACGAATTCGACTTTTCCAGGCGCCTTACAACACTTTTCAACACATACTGGGAAGCAACTTCCAATCCTAGAGACCATATCAATGGCACACTCGATGGCAGACCAGACTTGACAGCTCAACAACAAGCTTTGCGGAATACCATTTTCAATAACACACACGGAGAGGCGACAGAGTATAATATGGTTTATCAAACGGATAGATTGTGGGCCACCTTGCTTATAATCACCACCTCAATTCTTGAACTACTAGCGGTTGGTGGATTTGCTCTAAGGTTTTTTATTTCAGGCCCAGACGTGCTGGGATTCGCAAGCTCAATGACTCGCGATAACTTCCAGATACAGTTGTCTCCTGGTGGAACTACCCTAGATGGTCCTAAAAGGGCGACCGTATTAAGAGAATTGCGGGTGCAGATTGCAGATGTTTGCCCGCAGGATGAGTTAGGATACATTTCTGTAAGACAAGTCCCTGATACGGGTCAATCGGGTCACAAAGCCCCTGAAAGTTATCTGGACTCTCTTTATAGGCCTCTGGATAAAAAAAGGTTGTACCTATAGGCTTTTAGGTAAGGACATTCTCAAAGTGGAATTAAATTGGTGTGTTGGTGTGGATATGTAAGTCAAGATTGAAATATGTCAATTCCTAGCGCACGCAATAATAGTGATTCCTTCCATGAGACTGACCCTTTTTTCACCTTCCCTGTGCCATGATGAGTGGGAATTCATTATATAATCGGTACAATAGCCGATGATAAAGCTCAAATCGTATTCGAATCTATAATCTATGCAGCTTTTCCAGTCACGAGTCATGCAGAGATAATATCACTGAACCAATGAATACAATTTCAATGGCAAAACTTTTACGACACGAATAGTCTCATATTCCCAGGCTAATTAATAGAATCCCCGTCGCACTTTACCTTTACTTCCTTCTCAGACTTTCTTTCCGCAGAGATTGCTGGTAATGACTCTGTCACTTCAAAATCTCTGAGAGATTCATCAACCAATGTATTGGCCTCAGGGAAAAGTAGGTTCAATGAAGTGTAAACGAAGATACTCATCACAAAACCGAAGAGCCAGTCAAAACTGTAGAGGTGTTTGGCGCCTTCTGTAATGCGGATTTCGGTCGTCCCGGCAGAATTGCCAACTGCATATATTAGCCCAGGAAGATTAGGGCCGAGAGAAAGAAGAAATGCGAGGAGGGCGCGCCAATTGACACCGTTCCAATACCGGTAACGTCCATGAGGATCGTACAAAGCAGGAACATCAACATTTTGCTTTTTCACGATCCAGTAATCGGCGCACATGATACCTGCTGTCGGAGCGAGGAAGATAGCGTATCCACCCATGAATGTCAAAAAGTTGGTCGCTGATGCCATGATTCGCCAAGGCACAAACACCCATCCTCCGATAATGGCGGCCACAACACATCCGCGTCGAATATTTAGGTAGCGTGGAAATAGTACAGTGAGGTCATTTGCGGCAGATATCGAGTTGGCGGTGATGTTTGTACATATCTGAGATACGGTCCATGCGGCACCGCAGAAAAACGCGGCGGCTCGACCACCGCTAGAGCCACCTTCGATCCATTTCAGGTAGATGTTGAGTGGATTCCACAACATTTCGCCGTAAATAACGGCTGTAGCGGAAGTGGCGATGATGCCAACGAGTGTACCTATAGTATAGATACAAGGGATAAATGGCAGCTGCACGTACTGTCCATGGCTGGTTTTCGCATAACGCGAAAAGTCGGGGATGTTGCAAGCCAAGGTTGAAAGGCCACCCGATATGGACGACATACATGAGAGGAATTTCCAAGCTTTTGCCGCTCCTGTCAGTGTTGCTTTCTCCGCAAAAACTGGCCCGGAGCCGCCCGCTTGATGGACACACCAACCCATTGTAGCAAACGCGGCTATCGGTGTGACGATCAGCTTCAAGGTAAACATTGGACGAAGCTTTTGTGGTGGTATCATAAAGAGGGGTATCTGGACGAGCCATAGTATGAGATAGCTGTCAAACCATCAGAGTTGTGGTCTCAAAAAGTACTCCTGGGGTTTACCTTATCATTCCCATCGTTGTGATGCCCATATTAGTTGAAATATGATTTTCGATGTTCGCATAGGATGGCCAAATGGCTTGAATCATTACAGTTATGGCCATTGAACCATTTGTGGTTACAGTGCCAAGCCAGAACATGGCCAGAACACATCGAGAGATGACGCAAAAATACGACAAGTAGTATCCGAAAGATGAACGAACGATGACCGAGAATGGAATGTGCAATTCCGCGCCAATAGAACCGTTCAATACCATCGGGATAGACGTACAGGCTGATCCGACCACAACCTAAAACAGTAATAATTAGCATGGATATCAATTATTGGTGGCACTTTAACTTACGGCTGGGATGGCTTCTCTCCAGCTGAGCCCTGAGCTCAGAATGCTCCCTCCAGTCTGCCAGGTTCCGAGGCTCACACATTCAGTCGCCCAATACGCCATCCACGTCCACACTGACCAAGTGCGGTCCTCTGTCCGCACGGGGTCCATGTCCTTATTGGACCACACATGATCAGGGGCCAAGGCCGACGGCTCCTTGGGCAGTTCCCATGCTGAGAGCGAAGTGCATTTGGCACGTAGGTGCTCTCTCGAGGGAATGAACCGCATAGGGGCAGGTATTTAATCACGACGGATTGCAAAAGAAAGAAAGTAAGTAATAGGGCGAGCTAGTACTTTAAGTCCTGGCGAACAAATACTGAAAGAGCAGACCCGCCTTGGGTTAAGTAGACCGACGGGGCCTTTCCCTCGCATTCCAAGGAAAGATAACGGATTCGCACTCTGACGAATTGGACCTACCCCATTTACAGAGGTGGAAGTAAGGAATAGTTCATACTTGAAGAGATAGGGCCGACGGCGGGAATTAAGAAGGGGAAGTCAGAGCTCACTAGCGACTATCTTAACCGCATCAAATCCGCAACCACGGCCGAGATAGCCGTGCGGAGGCGGGTGAGAAAAGCGGGGCTTCAAGCATCCTGGTTGAGACTGATAACAGACAGACCAAATGCTGAAACTTGACAAGAGTCAATTGAAGCTACATTCGCCATGTTCACATAATTAAAGCGCATCATCGTAATATGAGGCGGCGAAATAATCACTCGAGTTTTATCGCCTAGACAGCAAACCAAGCATCCAGCTCAAGCACCTCGGGTCGAAATTTACATCGACAACATGACTGCAATTTCGAGTCACGCCGCAACTAGTCTTGTCGACATACAGGACTGCACGGACACTAGCCGTGTTTATTACGGTTCTGGAGGCTACCGTTTGTCGCGACCCGTTCTTACCGGAGCGGATGCAAAGAAGACTTTTGACTCCATTCCAACAGTTGACGTTGCAAACATCTTTTCGCCCGATATCGAGGTCCGCAGAGGAATCGCTAGGGAGATAGCAAGGGTTTGCGAGGAAGTTGGTTTCTTCTACGCAATTAATCCCCCAATCTCCCATGATAACATGGGTGCGTGCGCCCTCAGTCAGGAATACCAAATCAACAAAGGTTGACATTTGTGTAGAAACTGCCCTGGAAATGGTCAAGACTTTTTTCAGATTGCCCCAAGAGGAATTAGTGAGCTTTACGCTTTTTATCTAGCTTCAAGATATGCTTTCTAATTGTCATGTCCAGCTTAAACTTCACGTCGACAACAGCCAGGGCGTCAAAGGCTACCTACCATTCAAGTTCCAGGATGGAAGCAATCGGCGAGCTTCATACAGTCTTGGTCGAGATTATACAAACCCGGAGCAGCACTTTGTCAGCGTTGCACCGCCCGGAACGGTCTCTGTCAACCAGTTTCCGGATGAGGTCTTGCCGCAATTTCGCAAAGTCATTTATGAATACTGTAAGAATAGATTGGTGACATGCAGAAATTGGATCCCGCTCATCAAAACTTTAGACCAAGAGGTGTTCGGATTTGCACAGAGGTTGCTCCAAATATTCGCACTGGCCCTTGGACTTGATGAGTGTGACTTGGACGAAACATTTCACCTCCCTCTGACGGACATCACTATGCAGTACTATCCTATCCAGGATCCAAGTGAACAGTCATCAATCAGCCCTCACGCTGACTACGGTGGTATGAACCTTATTCCTTTCAACTCTCCCACTTATTAATAATTACCTAGGCCTCACACTGCTTTTTCAAGGTTGGACTCTAAATTCCCACTTCTGCAACGCTTATACAAAGACTAATGCAGCTTTTAGATCAAGTGGGAGGCCTAGAAGTTTTGAATGCGAATGGCATTTGGGTCCCGGCACCGCCAAAGAAGCATGCCCTCGTCGTTAATACTGGCAGCTACATGGAAGTACTATCCAACGGCCGATTCCCAGCCACGGTGCACCGGGCGTTTGGGAACCCGCATTGCGAACGATTCTCGCTGCCTTTCTTCTTCAACCCTAACCCATACACCACCATTGAGCCACACTCAAAGCTTTTGGCTGAAGGTGAAACCCCTGCGTTCGAGCCGCAGGACATTAGCCGCAGGACGCTGAAAGGAATGATGACCAACCGGCCCAACCATCCCTTCTTGAAACAGCTGAAGGATATTGGGTTGACTGAGCAGGAATTGACATATGATCTTGTTTCACGGCCAATTGAGCAAATTGCAGCCATGCACTCGTATAAATAGATACATAGTGTGATAATTCTGCGATGAACTACACTGTACGTGTGTCACATATTTATCGAGGTTCATTTAATTTTATAAACGCCTATATGAAGCAATCGATATCATCAATGTAGATTCATTGGGTGCCTAAATTTCAATGGATCAGATGTCCACTCACTGTCGTCAATTCGGTGGCTCGGCGAGGCAAAAGGCTGATAAACTGGCTTCGCCTAGAAGGAAACTTTCTGTCCAAGTCTGTGCAGCCGTGAGGATTCATTTTTCCTTCAATAACATTAGCATACTACTTTCGTGGCCTGGTTCTTGGATTATTCGGTTGAGCCTCCAGCTCTCTTTTTGGTCAGAAGTGATTAAGCAATTATTGTAGCTGCAGCCAGAGCCTGGAAACTCTTACATCAGAATGGTTTAGTTGTGGGTTGTCCAGATTGGTTCCCTTGCACCGCGATAAGACGTGCGGGTCAGTTCTGAAGAGGCCATTGACCAATCCTTCCTCAAAGCGTTATCGGGACTGCGGTCGAGATATTGGCCCGCCAGCTACGGACGAGCTTGCAGTGGAGATAAGACGGCCGAGTTGGGTGAAGTTAAGTGGGACCCTTCCCAGCGATGCTGGTATGAAAGACAGGCTTCAGTATAGGCCTCAATTCATCAACACTCCGAATTACACATGGATACTCCTTTACGAATCACGCAGCGGGCTCCGCGCTCTTGCGCGCCGTGTTATCGACGCAAGATGAGGTGCCAAAGAGTGTTCCCATGTGGCAATTGCGTAAGGCGGAAGATTCCTGAACAATGCTTACGAGAGAGAGTTATTTTGTCCAAAGCTGCCTGTCAAACAAGTCCGCCGGTGGGGGATACTGAAGACAGTCCGTCACGAATCGACATGAGTGGAGTTGATCCATCGAGCGAACGAACATTGGAATCGCAGTCTGCTCGGCTCCACACGGAGATTGCGAGCAGCACAGGATGCTCGCCGGTCGAGTCAAATAGTTTCCACGCTACAGGAACCACGCCTACTTCGACTGAGATGCAAACCCAGCCCGAAGTGCAGCTGGCCATGGATGCAGCCACTACACTGGAGAGTTTGGCCTGGGGCAGTCATCACGCCGCCACACGGATACACGTGAACCAAGGTTCCAGCAGAGTTGCAGATCTCTTTCTTACCGAAGACCAAGCGAGTAGTATCCTCAAGTTCCACAAAGATCATATTGCATGGACGCATAATGTTTTGCACATGCCCAGCTTCACCGAAAAGTGCATGGGGTATTGGAAAAAGGTCGAACTGCCTAACGTTGCATGGCTATCTCTATACTACTCGGTGCTTAGTCTCACTTTTCTCTACGCGAACCATGACAAGGTTTCAAAATGGGGTCTGTCAGAGAAAGGTTCCCTGTCTCAGAGCTTCTATGAGCTTACTCTACAAACCCTGAATACTGCAGATCTCGCGGCGAATCACACAAGTATGTGGCGTACTGGTTTTGCTCAGACTCTCACTGATAAGAATAGTCGAGGCTTTACAAAGTATCTGCATAATCTTGCCATGTGCGCATACCTTTGGGTCCGTAAACTGTGTGATTGAGAAACGTTCCCATAGAGGCTAACACATTACTAGAGACACCAAGCGCATTGTCTCCCTTCATTCCATGGCCATTTCTGTTGCTCAGATGATGCAAATCCACAGGCTTGAGTCTCTAGATACATCCTATCGAGCCGCGACAGAAATTTCCGACCATGAGATTCGTCGACGAGTCTGGTTCTACCTCTACACTCAGGATTCATATCTCACATCGTTCAGAAAGGCTTACAGCATCAACTCAATGCATGTAACGACCCCTTTGCCAACCAATTGCCACGATGAACCAGGGCAGATGGTCAACAACGGAAAAGTTGTTGCTATACCTTTATCTTGCCCAACGCAAAATAGTTTCATGATATTCCATTATGAGTTGGGAAAGATTTCTCGTGACCTATTTGATAAGACATGTCGCTTAGGAAAAGACGACTCGGACATAGCCCAAGGATTTCACGAAGTGCTTGAGGCAGAGAATCGTTTGAAGGAGCTTGCAGAGAATCTACCAAGCTGGCTTCGTGCCAACAGCTGCGAAGCTCCAGACCCAACGACAAGATGGATCGGTAATCTTTGTCGCAGTTTTCGAATTGCCTTTGCGCATAAGCGCATCGCGATCCATCGTACCTATTTCTGTCGCGCAGTCACTGACCGAAAATATTTCTACTCTTACATCGCAAGCCTCGAATCTGCACGATTGATACTGAGGATTTACATGGAGACGACATCAAGAGATGAGATAGAGATGTGGACCATACCCGCCCATGTCATCAGTGCGTCTATCATCATCACGCTAAACTTGCTCTCGTTCAAAAATGACGATGGCTTCATGCCCACAGGCTACGAATCACGGATGGATGACAAGATTTTGATGATGCAGTGTCTGGAGCGATTGAAGGTGGTGTCGCGCCCCCACCAGATAGCCTGGAGAGGCTCGGTCATGATAAGTCGCTTATTGGATCAGAGGTACTTCCAGAATGCGTACGAGAAATTTAGCAAGACTGAAATGTCGAAATTAGTTGCAGAGGTTGAGGATATGATTCGCATAGAGGCCAAACTTCTCGATATTGACTCTGACATGCTGGATGATACATTTCTCAACTTCTTTAGTAATCAATAAAAATGCTACGCATCAGCGAGCTTAGTTTTCAATAAAGATGAAGTCGCACAGTCACAAAGTGCAGCTCGAGCTATCGCCTAGCAAAAGCAGCCCGGCGAAACCATCTCGACGCAACGTTGACAAAACCAGCCATAGGCTGGAACTATCTCACCAACATTTAGCAGAAGGTTACTGGTTTATCATGTCGTTTCGTGTGTTTGCATTATTTTGATTAACCCAATGTGCGACCGCCAGTGAAAAGTAAAGGCGAATCAGAGTTCAGTTCAGTTTATTGTCAGGGGTCGATTTAATGTTATTCTTGTACTTAAAGCACAAGCTCCTTTCTCCCTTCTCCATCTCCTTTAATCCATATACGATTTTTTCATCTCGCTTAACTAGCCCGTTCCTCCCGCCCCTTCCTACCCTATAGAGACGGGCCAAAGGCCCAGTCCATTACATACAAGTTGACCTCGAATTGAACGAAAGTTTGAACGGAATAATGAATAACATGGTTCCCGCTAGAAGGACTTAGCTCATTGGAGCAAAATGAGTTTACAAACTACTAATTAACAGCGAGTATAACAAAACCAAAGTCCCCCTATTGTACTAGTAAAATATTGGAATATTGCTTAGCCTTACAATGTTGTACCTTCATGATTTATCCATGTTGATGGGGAGAAGTGTGTCGCTATGTTGGCAAACATCAGAGGGCTGATTCCTTGCAAGAATCTTGTGTAACTTTGCATCAAGTACGTTGGGGTTGGTTACCACCAATGAACAGCCGCGCCCACTTGAGTTCAGTGCAAGTCTGCTCAGGTATTGTAGCCTATGGTTACTACTCTAGGCAAAAGATTCGGCTATTAGAAATGAATCCTTCCATTCATCCGTTGCGCAGTTTGAGGGGTGCCGGCGGCAGGATTCATTGATCGACATGTGTTGGGTCGACAGGCGCAGCCACAGAGGCTGGTGAGTTGCGCAACAGGCCATGCAGTCTGGCCACATAGACTCTGGCGGCGAACTCCGACGGTCAGCGCTTGCTTGGAAACTAACAGTTGGAATGGCTTAATGTCTCAAGTGATAATGCCTCACCCGCGCTACTCCCCAAAGCACCATGAGATCGCGAAAGCGAACGCGGCGATAAGATAGCAACTATGGTTTGTACGCTCTAGACCGTGGAAAGCAGGGCGCACGAAGCGCGACTTGCGCAGCTTGGCGATAGAGCAGGGGCTCAACGAGGGATTCCCGTGATGTCGTGTGGTTGTGGGGCAATGGAGCGTGTTGTGGCACGGGGGGTTGAGCAAATGGTGGGAAATGCGGATGCGCTCAGAGGCTGGTCTGGCGTAGGTCCGAGGAGATGGTCATTTTTGCTATTTCCCCGAGACGGCTAAGACGAATTGGACTGACTCAGGAATTACGAAATGAGTACAACGGTCATCCCGGTCCCCGGGGAAGGCAAACGGCGTGGAGAGTAAAATGGCGCACTGGCCCTCTGGCTACTCTGTGCGGTATTGGCATCACCGCGTCTAGTTGGGTGTGTAGTTTCAGCATCTATCGGCCATGAACCAGCGGGTAGATCCGTCTGATCTTCAGGATGAATCGAGAAAAGCCAGGTAGCCAGAAAAATACTTTTTGATCCTGACCACGATCCCTTCCTCGGGAGGGCTCGCCAAGCGCTCTTGGCAGGAATACCATCTCGTCCAAGGGGGGGATTGATCCTGGTCGACAGATAAACTTTAAAATTTCAGCCCCATCCCTCCGCAATATCAGTCCCTACGTGGCCTGCGAATCCCGTGACGGTTCCATGCCGTGGTCCCCGGTGGGCTCCCAGTTGGGCACGGGGGAGGCTCTTATCGTGACCCCCTAAGCCCTACGCGTGCGAGCTTGGTTATTTTGGGGAAGAGGAAGAGAGGGGGATGTAAGGGGTGTGCGTGTAGATAGCAAATGACTATCGGCAAAAGGAAAAACAAGGAAAATTTTCATAGCCACGTCACGGTTGGCATTGGTCCTGCCTAGTTGATCAAGCCGTATCCTGCTGATCTGAATACAACGCGAATAGAAACTAATTTCCAGTACACGCGTTCAATTAGTCTTGCAAAATTTGACATACCATTCATTCCTATCACGTTTTCATGTGATGATGTCCGTTTCGGTCGGTCACTGCTCACCTCCTCCACGTTTCTCCTTCGGCTGTTGGAGATCCACACTGAACCCATAGAAGCGCGGAACCGCAACCATGGAGGGTTTTTCTTGCTGGGGAAACGTGGGGCTGCTAGTGGCTGCCCTTGGTTCATTGGAAGATGCAGGCCAAGAGCCTTGACAGCTCTTGCCTGCCAGGAGCAGACACTCCGGTGGCAGCCTGTGCACATGGTTGGCGACATCTCGGTGACGGTGCCCATTCGACGAGGTCCTGGTATTTTTCTTATCGCTAGAAGCATTTTTTCTCGTTCCATTTGTTCTAGCATATGCTTAAAAAATACCGAAAGTCAGAAAGTGGCATGACGGGTGGTTCGAGCAATGCCGAAAGCTAGTGCTATGATCAACAAGTAAACTACCCTATTTGTCCAACTTGCGACGGGTTGCCAGTTGTAGGATGGAGAGGCGTTCACCTACAACATGACGGATCAACTGATGCGTTCCATTAAAGCACACCGAAATCTGGGGTGCTTCATTGGCCCAGAATGCGAGCTCGACACTTGGACGCGGAGTGGCAGCTGAAAACCGATACGTAAGTGAATCCACCCGCCTCGGTCCTCCGGCGGCCGAAATGCCTACATCTGCATCCTGATGAGTGTCATGTTTGATCAGAAGCCAGGGTTGCGGCTGCAGCGACAGCCGCTTTGTTCCCGACAGCAACCAGGCACGGCACGAACAAAACGCCGTTGCATTAGCTCGCGTGAGCGGAATGTAACGAGAACGAGGAGCCTCTTAATGGATGTGTGGATTTTGACAACATAAACGGCTTAGAGGCTCTGAGTAGATTGACCTGACAAGGGGGGGAGGGGGGGAGGGGGACTTGGTGGAAATTCCTCCCTACCTGTGTCGGCGTCTGAAACGAGCAACAAAGGGGTCGGCCGAGAGAGTGATTGATGTGCCTCACAGCTCCGATCCGTTCCGTGTGACAGACGCAGCCCCCCGTGAGTAGCGCCGGGTTGCGGGGACCGAGCTCGGGTGCTCCGAGTCTTGGCGGTCCGAATTGAATCAGTCTTAGCCTATCTCATGCGCTAATCACTGCGCGTGCTATCTTGGCTATCCACAGCAGTGGTTGTGCGGACTCGTCGCGATGAGCTGTCCACCAATACATCGGCTGTATGCTATCTGAGAGCGCTTCAACATGCCTCGCGCAGCTGTGTAAAAGCCTCGTGTCATTTTGACGTAATTGGACCCTGGATTGTAAAGGGGGTGTTCGCCGCAGAACCCTAGATGAATATCAACACGCGATATCGATGCCGTGCAATCCATGTTTACCCCAGACTCAGCCTGGGGGGTGTGGGAAGCGAACAGGTCACACAGCATGAGGGCGCATCCCAACGGCCGCAAGGCGAATAATCCTGACCACGAGGGGAGGGCCGGGGGCTCTAGATTTCTAGCAAGACGGAGCGTAGGCTAGACTTTTTACCCTACGGATATCCTGTACAGCGCCTGGATAAATTAATTTGACTACAGGGTAGGATTCCCGGTAGCAGTCATGATGCGCTTCGGTGTTGATTCAACCAGGTTGATGCATCCTCATGAATTATTAATCAATTATTTACCTGTGCAATTTTCATTTCATATACCTATACACCATGATTAAGCTTCTCATGTAGTTGTATATCCGAAAGCTTCGTGTGGAATGAGATTACTCCGATCTCCCCGGGCGTGTTTTTCCTTCCACCTTGCTTTGGTTGTTGGATTTGTGCATGCGCATGCCTGCCGCTCAATCTCACAGTGCAATATGTGAGATTTGGCCAGATGAAACTTTAGCCAAAACTCTATGTTGTGCCATTTCTCAATCGAGCTCGCCGCAGCTGGGTTCACGCCTCCGCAAAATGACCCTTCCCAGATGATTCAGTGCCGGTGACGACCATCGAGCCACGCTGTCGGGATGCGCCGACGAGGCTGGCTCTTAGTCTGTCTCGGCGGGTGGGATGGATCACGGAGAATTGCAAGGCATTGTGCCGTGCCGCAAATAGTCGCTTTTTTTTCTCTTTGACGTGATCCACGGCGCTTTCGGCCGGCATTCTAATCCAAAATGGAGCAAGACAGGACAGTAGGGTATAATTTTCGTTTCTGTGCCGCCTGCGCTCCCGCTAATGGGGTGGTTTCATGTCTGCGACGGGAATACACACAAATGGTGGCCGGGACCAGCGCTCTTCCCTGGAAAGCTGGGGAGTGCGTTGGCACTCATTGGTAGGGATGCACGCTGCTGCGAGATGGGGTTACATACGTGCATCTATTTACTCTATGCTACATAAAGTCCTGTACATAATTGCCACCCAGTCCACAGTGGTGCTTCCGGGAGCAGGGGTAGAGCCGAGCATACTATGTATGCACATCGAAAGCTAAGCTTTCTCACCCTTGTGCCCTGCAGATCCTCTGTAGACACCCCCTCCACCACCCCGGGGCGACGTTGTATGCAAGGGCAACAGCAGCAACATGCATCGTTGCCTTGCCTTCGGGTTGTTCGTACGACAGTCGGCGCCGAGAGGCGAAAGAAAAACTCAACACCAAGTTTCAGCGGCATGTGGCCGACCGCCTCTCCCGGGACACTAAGTGGCATGCTTCTTCTTACGGTAAAGATCATCGCGGCCGAGAATAGCCACCATAAGACAAGCCGTGTTATTCCGCGTTGCCAAAAGAAACAACTCCGTGGGGGGTGGGTGAGAAGAGGGCTCAACAAGCGGGAGTTTCGAATTCTCAGCGATTTCTTCGATATTGATGTAATCACGCAGTTTTCCCCACAGCGGTGCACGGTTGAAAGTACCTGCAACAGGATCCAGATCGAAATCGGACTCCGAGATGGCGATGCCTTCACGGCATGATTTGTTTGAACTGCGAAGCCAGGTCTCCAACACAATAGTGAATAATAAAAAAGAATAAAAAAACAACTTAAAGCCCAAAAGAGGCATCAATCATCCCGCCGACTTGTCGGAGTAGAGCGGAGTTTAGCCACAAAAAGTGGTTCGCCAGTGACATCCATCTCAGCTGTGCGACCACCCCCCCCTGCTTATACATGAATGAGGAGGTGCTTGCACCGAGTCTGGTCGACTATTGAAATCGAAGTTATTCCCTGGCGGGACGGGCCGGCCCCACCTACGCGCAGGGCAGGCAGGCAGGGTGTTGGCGGCCGCGATCTGGATGGATTGGATTGATTGAAGGAGCCCAAGCCTTTGGATCGTCTCTGCAAGGGTGGCATTGCACCGTTGCATGCTTCATGTCAACACCCAACCACTAAGCCACATCGACGCCTTTTGGGAGGAGGGGGGGGTTACCTTGTTCTCCGCTCCCTCTCCCTCTCTGTACCGGTACCCGCAAAGGACCTTGTCCCGAATACACAATAGACGTACACTCCACCAAGACCCTGGTGAGGATGCTAGGAATTGCCATCACCCACGTGCTGATTGCGGCATCACTCTGCCGTGCATCCCGTGCGATGGCCTGAGCTTGTGGGGTGTGTGTGCCTCTTTGTTACTCTTTGCATCGCGATCCTCCTCGTGTCGGTGTTTTCCGGCACGGCCCATTGCTGAGAGACACCATTGTGCAAACGTCGAAAAACATCGCGAGAGGATGAATGAGAATAGGGACAGTGGGTCGGCTTGTGCTTCTCTTTTGTATATATAGAGCCCTCGGTGGCTGTCTGGAATCGAATTATCCTTTGCTCTTCACTCCAACAACCGCAACCACAACAACAACCATCTCCTTGACTCTTTCTCTCGACTCTCTCAATTCACTCTCAAGTTTTCAAAAGTTTGATTTTCCAGCTTCCAGCTTTTTCAATACCCCAAAAATCTATTCATCATGCCTTTCTCTGCTTCCAAGAACTCCCACGCCCACATCGCCATCGTTGGCGCCGGGCCCCGAGGAACCAGCGCCCTCGAGCGTGTCTGCTCCTCAGCTTCAGACTATCTGACTGAGGGTCAGAAGCTGACCATCCACATGATTGATCCCTCGCCTGCTGGTGCCGGTCTCGTCTGGCGACAGGACCAGTCTCCTCATCTTCTGATGAACACTGTCACTTCCCAAATCACAATGTTCACCGACGACAGTGTCATCTGCGATGGCCCTGTTGTCCACGGCCCCAGCCTCTACGAGTGGGGTCTGGAGCACGGCCTTGGCCTTGGCCCCGACGACTATGCTACTCGTGCCCAGTATGGTGCCTACCTCGAGTGGGTGTTTGCTGAGGCTGTCCGCCGAGCTCCCACCGGCGTCGATGTTGAAGTTCACGGTGCCCTCGCCACTAGCCTCGACGACACCCCTGATGGTCTGCAGACTCTTGGCCTCTCCAACGGTACCACCATCAACGGCCTTGCTTCCGTCATTCTCGCCCAGGGCCACCTTCCCCTGCAACCCGATGCTAAGCTCGACGAGATCTCTGCCTACGCCGAGGCCAATGGCCTTCGCCACTTCCAGCCTGCCAACCCCGCCGACGTCGACCTCTCGACCGTTGGCGCTGGCGAGCCCGTTCTCCTGCGCGGCATTGGTCTGAACTTCTTTGACTACATGTCCCTGCTCACCAACGGCCGTGGCGGCAAGTTCACCCGGACCGAGGCCGGCCTCAAGTACGAGCCCTCCGGCAACGAGCCCCACATGTACGCCGCCTCCCGCCGTGGCATCCCGTACCACTCTCGCGGCGACAACGCCAAGGGCGCCTACGGCCGCCACATGCCTCTCCTTCTGAAGGAGGATGTCATTGCTGAGTACCGCAAGCGAGCTGAGGCAGGCAACGCTCCTGACTTCAAGACCGAGATCTGGCCCCAGGTTGCCAAGGAGGTCGAGTGGGTCTACTACGAGGCCATGCTCCGGGGCAAGTTCGACAACTTTGACAGCTTCACCGAGCGCTTCCTTGCCACCGCCCACGGCAGCGAGGATGAGACCAAGGTTCTCGACGAGTTTGGTGTCCCCGAGGCCAACCGATGGTCCTGGGACCACATTGAGCGCCCCCAGGGCGACCGCACATTCGCCTCTGCCGACGAGTGGCGCAACTGGCTTCTCGCCTACCTCCGTGAGGATGTGGCCCAGGCCCGTCTCAACAACGTCGACGGCCCTCTCAAGTCTGCCCTCGACTGCATGCGCGACCTGCGCAACGAGCTCCGTCTCATTGTCGACCACAACGGTGTCTCGGGCGCCTCGTACCGCGACGACCTCGACCGCTGGTACACTCCCCTCAACGCCTACCTGTCCATCGGCCCCCCTCGTGTTCGCATGGAGCAGATGATTGCCCTCATCGAGGCCGGCATCCTCGAGGTTGTCGGACCCCGTGTCGAGGTTCGCGCCGAGGACGGCGCCTGGTTCACCAAGTCTCCTGAGATTCCCGGCTCCGAAGCTCGCGTCACCACCATCATCGAGGCTCGCCTCCCTACCCCCATCTACAGCAAGTCTGGCGACAAGCTGCTCAACCACCTCCTTTCGACCGGCCAGTGCCGTCCCCACACCATCGACGGCTACGAGACGGGTGGCATGGACGTCACCCAGAGCCCCTACCGCCTCATCGACACCCAGGGCACCGCCCACCCCAGACGCTTCGCTGTCGGTGTCCCTACCGAAGGTGTCCACTGGGTCACTGCCGCCGGAGCCCGACCTGGAGTCAACTCAGTCACCCTGACCGACTGCGACGCTGTGGCCCGCGGTGCCCTGGGCGAGGCCCAGAACGACCTCCAGGCCGCCCAGAAGAAGGACCTCACCCAGAGTGGCGCTCTCCCCAGAGCCAGAATCGCCTTGGGGCTCTTCTGGCAGCGCGCCATTCCCCTGGTTTGACTACAGGCCTTCATGCTCAGTTTTCTACAAGCTCTACCTCAACTAAAAAGAGCCGTTTTGGTGTTTGCCGCTCTGTTTTCAAAGGATTCGCATGCTTTTCTTCCCTATACTTTTCTGTCTTTTACCAATATAGCATAGTCGCACTGTTTTTCATCATTTTTCTAGAGTATAACATTGAGTACAAAATAAAAGAGTCACGCTTTCAAACTTAAACAAAGGAAGAAAATTGCATTCTTTGCCAAAGTGGTCTGTGAATGATTTGGAGTGGTGGCCACTGAGAAGATTGAACCAAGAGCTCGTAACAATTAGCCAATCAAATTCAAGGATTCATGATCCCCTTTGCCCACACCGACTCTTGTCAAATTGAAACTCCACCTAGAGTAAAATTCTGTTCAGAGAAAAACACAGAGTGCAGTATTTTCAGTTCTAACTGAAACTCAAAACATCACAGAATCATAGTCAGCAAGTGTGACATGAAAAACTCTGCCAGGCCTATTGTGTCATGAAAACTCGATAACGGACGAATAATGATCTAGCCTACTCCTCGTGGTATAAAGGTGGGGAGGCAAGGGGAACAATAGCAATTTCGGCCGAATCCAGGACGATAGATCAATATTCAAGCTAGTGCGGCATTTAACCCGGGAAACGTGCAAGGGTCATATTTTCCATCTCTACGTGATGATGACAATGTAAGCAAGAGGAGCGTCATGTATTGGTACCTTGACAGATGCATGTCATGTCGCTCCCAATGTAACATTTTGTGAAAACAAAAAGGAAAAAAAATCGACTTGCAACGTACCTTTCCGTGGCGCAGTAGTAAAAAGCCTTTTACTGGGTGTCTATACGAATATTCGCGTGACGCTTTCGGTCCACATGCCTCCGTCATCTAGACAATCTGGACGTTGGATAGAATCAGAGCTAGGCAGCCGAAATTCCCGATTTCCCTTAATCCCTCCCGCTTAGCGTATGCATCACCCTCCAGGGGGGGGAAGAGGGTGTGTGAATAGAGAGGCCAGGTCCCAAGGTCTCCCCCCCCCCTCCCCTGTACCAAGGAGGTGTGGAGACCGGAACAGTTGTGCAGGGAGGTGTGGATGGGGGAGTGGGACGGCACGACATTGCGCGTTTACGCCCCAGTTGTGCTCGAGAGGGCTGATGGCCAGTGAAATGTGAGCGCTTTAGAAGTCAATCAATATACCATCAGATGGGCCGGATTCAGGATAGCTCCAAGCACGAGTTTCCGGCCGGTGGGGGTGGCACTTCGCGGAATGCCGCTCGCAAGTCCGAGCCGGCAAAGAGTCGCGGACAAAACCCTCCCAATTAAATACTTGTCTTTTCTTGTTCTCCTTGTATCCTGACCAAGTGTCGAAATTGTGGTTATTTGTTGCTGTACCTCTTCATCAATGTATTACGATAGCACATTGCTGCCTCTGCCATTGTTCTCCTTCTTGAGTCCATTCATTTTCATACACATCTTCTTTTGACAATTCAAACAACCACCACCATGTCTGCAGACCCCAAGTACGACGAACTCAACCGCCATCTCTTTGAAGAGGGTGTTAAGGTTCGTCGTGAGGTCCTCGGTGATGAGTATGTCGACCAGGCTTTGCAAAATGCCAATGAATGGACCATGCCCGGGCAGGAGCTGATTACTCGCTTTGCCTGGGGTGATCTTTGGCGACGCCCTGGTATGGATCGCAGAACACGCAGTCTTATCAGTAAGTGTAACCCTCGCGAGCCATTGGCCTCATTTGAGGATATGGACCCGTGAGCTGACAACCCTACCTAGCCATGGGATTCATCATTGGCCAAAAGGCTTGGCTGGAGCTGGCACTGCACACTCGCGGTGCCATCAACAATGGCGTGACTGAAGTTGAGATCAGGGAGCTCGTGCTCCAAGCCACCGTCTACTGCGGCACTCCTGCTGGAGTAGAGGCCATGATGGTGACCCAGAGAACCATCAACGACATGATTGCCAAGGGCGAGTACAAGCGACCTGAGCCAGAGGCCCCCAAGGCTGAGGAGGTCAAGCCCGAAGAGCCCAAGGCTGAAGCTGCACCTTCATCTGCATCATAATCGCTTCTCGGGTCAGGGGACCACAGAATAAAATATAAGCTTACCATCGGACATTTACCAACGCAAAACAAATCGACCCATCATCTCTTCCATCTGTGCTGTCCGTCTCACGCCACCATCTACTCCGCTATGCAAGGGCCCTGCGCAGCGAGTGTCCACCATGATCGTGAGATGCAGCCCAGCAGCCGTGCCGCTGGGAATCTAGGGTTTGATTGCCTTGTTTAAGCTTCTATCGGGAGTGCATGAGAGGAGATGAGGAAGCAACGCCGAGATTCGACCGCCGGTAGTTGTCATGCGGGCTTAGCGTACCAGACTGTGGGAACAAGATTGTGTTGGGCGTGTGGTTTTTTCTTCTTGTTTCTTTTTCAACCCGGTAGCTAAATTTGGAATATATGGCCTGATTTTGTGTACAACTCCTGAGTCACAACCTCTTGATTTTGATACTTCCGCGGAGAAACAACTGCCACGACAACTCACGTCTGCAGGTTGATTGTAATTTTGAGCAGTCATAATGACCCGTCTGAGACATTTCGTGTGCGTATAAGAAGCTGTGAACCAACCCTTTTCTCTAGCACCTAAAAACAAGTCACAGGAATGTTCGAAACAGAGCAACAGTTGGATCGGATCAAACAAACAATAACATTATCTATCTACTTGGCTTTACACTTTGGCTCTCAACACGAAACCCGTCTTTGCAATTCTGGCCGCCAAGATCAACGTCGCCCCCAGCATGATGGAAGACGCGGCAAACATTTGAGCGCCCAGATAACTTCCACCTTGGTTCCTTATCATTGCGCCGCAAATGGACGGCCCAGTGAGGTTTGAGAAGCTAACAAACGTCATGAGCATGCCGACCCGTGTGCCTGTTCTGCTGGGCTCGGGTGTCATGGTTGTCGCAACAGCTGGCATGAGGGCCTGCAGGGCAGCCGCAAGCAAACCGTACACAACAGCAAACGCATACAACCCTCCTTCCGAGTCGACAGCGGCCCAGCAATAGACAACCAAACCCGTTGCGAAACTAATTGGGACGGCAATGTTCAGAAGGCCAGTGACCCGGTCGGCGAGGAGGGTAGGCAGAATACGTCCCACGATGCCAACTCCGTTGAGAATCATGATCAAGTAGATGGTCTCGCTGAGGCCAATTTGAGAGCGGGCAAAAGTTCCGAGGTAGAAGAAGGCAAAGTAAAGGCCCCAGAAGTTGAAGAACCATCCCAGCGCAAAAAGGATAAAGGAAGGCTCACGGAACGCAGTGGTGTCGACCCACGGGCCAACAGTTCGAGGGGGCAGGCGTGGCTTGATGCCAAGCACACAAGGGATGTATGTGGCCAGCATGATGAATCCCATGATCCTGAGCGTCCAAGGAAACCCAAGGTTATCGTAAAAAATGAGCCTGTTGATCAAGATGGGATACACGAGCCCGCCGACAGCGGCACCGGCGGCCGCGAGCCCGACTGCGAAAGCACGCTGCCGCTTAAAGTACTGAGACAGCACCGACAGCGCGGGACAGAAGGTGCAGCCATTTCCGAGGCCGAGGCATACAGCCTGTGCGAGGAATATCTGCCAGTACTTGGTAGCCAGCGAAGTCATGAAGAGGCCCAGGACCTGCAGGACGACGCCGCTGACGAAGGCGGCGCGGAAGTGGCCCGCGTCGCTCAGACGGCCGGCCACAACACCGACAAAGAAGAGGAGGAAGACCTGGACGCTGCCAATCCACGAGATGGCCGACTGGGACTGATCCAGGTGCTGCAGGTAGTACTGCTGGAAGACGCCGAAGCCGTTGGCGACGCCCCAGGTGTTGAAGAAGACGAGATGCGCGTAGAGAACCTGCATCCACGCTTCGAAGCCACCGTCCGGAGGCGCGAGAGGATCTTCCAGCTTCTGGATGGACTGCTCCAGATCGCTGGAATGATTTGCATCATTTTCTTTTCCCTGCGTTGCAGACATGTTTCCGGCTGTATGTATGTGTGGAGGGAGTGGGATCGCGTTTTACAGGTGTAAATTGAGCTGCAGAGCTGAAGCTGGCCAACAACAAGCCAGCTAAGAGTCAAAAACTCGTCAAAAAGGATACGAGAAATGGAATCAAAATCAAGAATCTATTTCATCGCTGTTGCCATTGCCTTTTTGTCTCTTTTTTTTTTCCTTCGTTAAAGTTGGCTCTGTGATTTTCACTGCCAAGCCCCAAAGGGCGTAAAACCCCAAGGTTTACAAATCGTACGTGCCTCGGGGGGAGGGCCCCACGATAGCCGTCATTCCCGTCATACCCTTTCTTCCCGTCATAGCCGCCTTCCGACGACGAACCCAGGTGGCGCTGGGGGACGCAGTAGCGCACGCCTCTCCCGCTATTGCACAGAGGCCCGACCCCACTGTAGTTGGTCGCTCACAGCCAGGGAGTTCGCAACTGGCCCCAAGCCACAACCCACTGAAACGGTGATGCAGCACAGGAGGCGGGCGAGTTGGTCAGTCGGTTGGATTTGTCGGAGAGTCACCGAGAAGTGAGAGATGAGCATGCATGCAGGGAGAAAGTGGCTGGCTTGTTACTGGGAAGGATTACGAGAGAGCATCTCCGCTCGTTACTGCATCTTGGGGTGAGTGATCTCATCTCACACCCAGTACAAAATACGACGCATTTACACGTGTAAAGCGCATACGCGCAACCATCCTCCCAGATTAACCCTCTCACCCCTACATCCTCTCTTCTAATCATGAGGCCATTAAATTCTCATTGCGCTCATTTTCCCCAGCAAATGAATATGCTTTCATCATCCCCGCCTCGCAAATAAAATGTGGTGGGGACACACACGTGCTAAGTTCTCACGGCGACTGACCGCCCTCCCATTCCCCCGATGTTCCCGATCCTCCCGTCATTCCCGCTCGCTTCCGTCCCCTGCAACAACCATTAAATTCGGCGCCGGCTCCTATTACACCGTCATCGCTCTCCGACCGCGCTGCGCTCTGGCTGCCATTGCAGGCTCATTTCCCGTCGTCGTCCTCGTCCAGGCTTTCTTTACCCGGTAGAGCGGCTGCTCTGCTCTGCTTGCCCGCTCTCCTCACACACGTGACGTGAGGTTCCATGCCGAGGGTACAGGGCCGCAAACGTTCGCGAGTTGCGTGCAAGACATGTCGGGACCTCAAGCGCAAGTGCGACGGCGCGCAGCCGTGTGCAACCTGCGTGCGCTTCGAATACATCTGCACCTACCAGGGCTCTTTTGAAGGGCCCACGTCCAAAAGGCGCCATCTCGATGACTCGTCGCATCCGAGCTCGTTGAGCAACAGCGCTCGTGTCCGCAGCAGCGATCAATCGCCGCCGTCGCAGCAGCCTCTCCCCTCGGCAGAGACATCGCGCAACCACATCCGCTCCCTCGAGGCAAACTCTGGCGCAGCTTTTCTCAGAAGGTTGGCGCTGAGGCTTGATCCAAAGGATGCGCCCCAGTTGCAAACCTTCGCCTGGAATGCCTTCCTCGGCGCCCGCAAGGCAGCCTCTGCCCCTGTCGCGCGGCCCGTAACCGACATCTTGTCGTACTTGAACATGCAAAGCCTCGCCACCGTCTACTTTGAAAAGGTCGATCCAATCTACGGCTTCTTGGACCGGCAGGACGTCGAGCGCATAATCAGCGGGAGATGGACCCAGCGAGGACCAGCTCAGCCCCACGATGCCGTCTTGTGCGGCATCGCAGCTCTCGGCTTCTTGTTTTCTGACGCGCGACCGGTCGCTGCTGAGCAGGACTTGGTAGAGTCCGCGCGGCGCATACTTGAGCAGTCGCTTCCCGATACACCCACCGTCATCACAATCACGGCGTGGGTGTTGCGTGTCGTCTACTTGAGAATCGCCGAAACTCATCACGCGGCGTGGATGGCGAGCTCCATCTTGATGCACATGGTCGAGGCAGCCGGTCTGCACTTGGCCCCTTCAATTCAATCCGTTCTCTCATCACCCCGCGAGGAGATTGACTTGGAACTTCGGAGCAGGTTGGTGGCTGTTGCCCAGCACCTCAATATCTGGATGTCCTTCGACATGGGACGCTCAAGAGTGACGCTGCCCAACGTCACCATCCCAATGCCTTCTGCTCGACCCGGCGATCTTACCATCGAGATCATGAGCCTTTTGCCATACTCTGCAGAGCTTGATCCGACAAAGTCACCCAACACTGCTGAGTTGGAAGCTGCTCTTGACGAAGTGCTGAGCCGCCGCCACTCGGCTCCTCCGTCTGTTCTCGCACAATGCAACCTGGCCCTGTGCCTGTGCCGACGCCTGCAGTCGATGAATACCACTTTTTCAGGCAACGTCTTTGAGCAGTTGCTCTCCATCACTTCCAGGGGAATCCAGGCTGCCCAAGCTATCCTGGAAGACCGCGCGCCTTGGCATCACATGGTCAACGTGCCATTCCAGATCGTGTGCGTGCTGCTCGCTATGGACACGTCCTCGGCCGTGTCCCAGTTAAAAGACGCGATGCAGTGTCTCCAAAATGTCGCCCAGGTCTACAATACGGATGCTACGCGAGATGCGCTCAAGACGGCCTCGCTGCTCATCCTGTTGCAGCAGCGACGAAAGGAAAAGGCCGCCTCGGTGCTCGGCAGCATTTTGGAAAAGTATCCAGTGGCGCGTCCTGAGGATGCCGGCATGGAGGCAGAAGCCCACCAGCCAATCAATATGAGATGGCTCAACAGCCTGGCTGAAGACTTGTCTGGTCTTCCCTACTTTGAAGTGAATCAGCTTCTTGCCCCCGAGATGTTCAAAGATGGAGGCATTATTAATCCCATGTAAATTTGGAGCTTTGTTAGTTCATGGGCGGTCTTGTATTTTTTTTAGTCTTTATACCAATATCCATTCCTGTTCATAGACCTAGGCTGCTACCGCTTCAAGCTGAAGCTTCAACTAAGAATAGTCTCAAGCTGGGTAGAGCTACTTGTGACACCTCACTGATCAGTCAAATGTGTCTTGAATTGTTTGATGCACAAACCACCACAAATCACAAACAACCTGCGGCCCGAGAGGCAAATAATGGGAAGTGAAAAGGTTGAGGTTTAAAAAAAAAAAAGCGATTACTCTGGTTTCTAGGTCCTGATTCCCTTGCTACACGATCGACCTTGAACAGCACCTTTACTTGCGTCGCAGTCATGCCTTCAAGATAGCCTACCCATGTGCATTTGAGGGAAGAGCTGGGGTTGGCGTTCGTGCTGTCGATTGCTATGATGGGGCTACTCACTTCGGATCAGATAAGTGTGCAAGTCGTGTAGGTGTCATAAGGAAAGAACAACATTGGAAGCGGAAAGAGAGGCCGGAGACTTTTGATACACGGAGAAGGCTTTTCATTTTCGCAACCCGACACACATGGACAAGCCGGGATCGGTAAAGATGCAATCTTCCTAGAATAGCTAGGCCAGGTGCAACAACTTTGCTTCGTAATAATTTGCCCAAGCAAGAAACAAGCAACTTCGAGCTCTTACTTTAGAATGTTCTTCCACATATCTGGCATTAAGACTTCTATGTCCCTTTGGAGCTACTGCTCTTGTAACTGTAGATGAATATCTCCTTTGGTCGAAGCCACACGGAAGGTTGGCAGCCCACTAGCTTCATCCACTTCTACTACACGAAACCGCAAGTAGCATTGATACGGCGAAAGTGCAGCCGAAGGATGTAAAATTATGTCTTAGTGCAATTTAGACTTTCGACTGTAAAATGTCATAGATTATCCCCATCCGTCATGTTCTGTAGACAGGATTTGTTTAGGAAATGAGTAGTCCAACAACCTTCTTGAAGCAATACAATCACAATTGAGACACACCATGCAGTTATAACGCTATATTAATTTAGCAGATCAAGTTAGCTACCCCATTTTCCTACCCCAAAACGCCGTAAAGGTCAACCCAAAATTTGGTGTCCAAGAAAGCTCTCGCCAGCATTAGCCATGTACTTTTCGAACAACCAGGCATGCGTCTTCTTCTTTCCTTGAGGATAAGACTTCTTACTCAACCACTAATACCAGCCAATCTTTTGGCGGGAAGTGATCAATTATATCGAAATACCACCCCATTCTATCCGCATTTAAGCAGTGGGGATAGAAGCAGCAGCAGCTTCCATATCCTCGTCAGGGTGCTCACCAAGAGCAAGATGGAAAGCTCGAATAATTGAGTCGGCGTCATCAATAGCGATAGGTCGAACATCAGCGAGAGCCTTGATCTTGGCGGTACTGTAATTTATTAATATTACCTTTATACATATTGTCAAACTCTTCGTTACGTACACAAACTTGACCTGCTCATCAGACATCTCGAGGCCGAGTTGGTTGACACGGGTCTTGATAGCATTCCAGCCGGTTAATCGGGAAGCAAAGTGGACATAACCTAAAAGAAATTAGCTAATCTTTCCAGCGATGTTTTGTCATGTGTTGCCTATCCATACGTGTCATTCCAAAGTCCGCAGGATCAATAATTTCGTATGTGGAGGGGTTGTTCAAAATTGCTTTGGCGTGAATACCGGCCTTGTGGGTAAACGCACAGAAGCTGTAGAATATTAGCATCTGGCGCAACTCATTTCCAAGAAAGGATGAAATGGGCTTAAGGAGGCTGAGGTAAGCGGGCCTCAAAGCCCCTCGAAGCAAATCATCCAAAAGCATGATGCTAGATGTTGAACCTACCCAGTAATTGGGTTGTTCTAGATCATAAGTCAGTTTGCCTGTGGTAAAATCGAATAGGATATAGCAATAAGAACGGACTGATGCTCTTTGCACAAGTCACGCCAAGAGAAAGAAACTCACAAATGGAATATTAATTTCAACAGCTTCTGCAACCATATTCTCAATCTTGCAATAGTTGTTAGCTCCAAATCGTACTTGAGAAGAATGGCTCACATACCTCCTTCAACTTGTGAAGCTTGTATTTACCCATAACGTAGTCACGATCAGCAACAATCATGCGGGCCATCAGTCCGCCCAGCGAGGTAATTCCATTTCGCTCGCCGATACCGATAACGGAGGTATCAATGTGAGTAGCACCGGCCTCGAGGGCACAGTATGCGTTTGCAATGGCGCATCCGGTGTCGTTGTGGAAGTGAGTCTCGATGTCACAGCTGACAACACCTCGGAGGGTTCGGACAAGGTCATACACTTGACGGGGCGTAGCACATCCCTAGATCAACGTCAGCTTTTCTACCACGAGTGAGAGAAAGGCAAAGCAGTGAAACACGGTTCGGGAAAACAAAAGAGACATACACTATTTAACAAGTTAGCATTCACTTACTCATGCAAGTAATAGAGAGAAGGAAGCATACACTGTATCGGCAATCCCCACTCTGTTGACTCCGGTCTTGTCAACGGCTTTATAGAGTGAGAGCAAGTCCACAAGATCGCTCTGTAGTTGAAAATTAGCCACGAGTTTTCGGGTAGCACGGAAGAGACACGGTCATACTCGGAAAGAATCCTCGGAAGAAAATCGGACCTCAACACCCTTGGACTTGACGAATTCAATCACCTCGACTATTAGAAACGTTAGCAAATACAGAAACTCTCGTCAGCAGGAGAAAAACACTCGCTTGCTTGTTTCTGGATCATCTCCATGCTCTTGCCGTGTGAATATTCTCTGAGGAAGTGGGATGTTCCAATGACGAGATCCAGTCCATCAACGCCAGTCTAGAAAATAGTTGGTCAAGTTGAACAATTTAATAAAGAGAGTGTGGGTGTGAGTGACCTCGACTGCCACTTTGGCATCCGACATTGTGCAACGAACATCTAGAAGACTGATTAGCTTTACATGTTGTGGATATTTTATCTACATCAGGATGGGAGGGGATATGTTACGGGTAAGAATCTTTGCCTTGAGTCCTAACTTGCAGATAGCCTCGCAATCCTTCCTGGACTGCTCACCTGTCATGAGAGTTAGCCATCTGCACATTGGCAAAAAAGAAACGAGGGAAACGCAACTGGCGCAAGGACTTGTGATCTCAAGGTAATCACAGCCAAAGTCGCTGAGCGCTTTGGCGCTGTTGCATAGTTAGCATTTTCAAGCTGGGCTAAAAGTGAAGGCAGTCAACAAACATGTTGATCTTGGTCTCTGTAGCCAATTGTTAATGGAGGAAGCTCAGTCCACCTTAAAGCAGGAACGCAAGCATACCGGTGTCGAAGAAAGCATTGGCAAACTGCTCTCCTTCTCGCAGTGTGCTTTCGATGATTTTGAAGTTGGAGACATTGGAAATGAAGTCGCCAACGGGCTTGTAGGGATTCGAGACCTTCGAGGCATCAACGGTTGGGTGGCGGACGGTCTAGACGGGGGACAGGAGGTCAGTGGTGGGGGTTGTTTTTGCTTGCTGGACCATGCAAGCCGGGGGCCTCACATTAGGATCGATCGTGCCGTTGCAAGCGACGGTGGCACTCATTTTGGGCGGTAGTGGTTCTCTTTCTATCTAGAAGACGGCGAGGGAATTGAGAAATGGAGAGCAGATGCCGAACGGGAATGGCAGGGTTTTCTAGTAAAGCGCTGATGTCAAGCACATGAATGCAAAACCCACTTTTAGACACCTTTTTTCCCTTCTTTTCTCTTTCCTCTCTTGGCTTTGGAGGGTCATGCAGGCAAGGATACATAACGGGTACCAATAAAAAGCATTTCATCAAATGGACCCAACCGCCCGCCAACAGCGTCCGGCTCGATTTAGGTGTGTTCTGTGCCACTCCCTCCCCCGTTCCAACGGCGTCCATCCCGAGTCCATCATTGCCTTACCTTCAAATCACTCGCTATCCCCAACCACCATTCGCCAACGGACACTTGGCTTCCTCCCGCGCTTCAGAGCCTGTGTATGTTTCTGTCTCGCCACTGGCTACCCACAACAGAGCGCCAACCCATCCAAAGAAGCATATCATCACGTGCCTCTCCGAAGCAATGAAATACATAGCGCTACTCGACACTGTCCCGCACGACAAGCGGGCTGGGCGAGGACACTGGCATTGTTTACGTGCAATTGGCATTTGAGCATTATGCTGCTTAAGAATACTTCTAGAAACCCTGCCCATCTTTCTAGAAAAGATTTCGCTTCTCATTAACCCTGCAAATGAAACGAAACATGATGTTTTTACAGTTAAAAGCGTGCATGCAGCCTTCCTTATAGGGAAAACCTAAAACCAAACCTAAGCCGGCATGCCGCTGCCCTGCAGTTATCATCTTCAATTGATTGGTCACTCTAATACGCAAAATTTACTTTCACATGATGCCGTGTCTTGATCCTTCTCGCTTTCGGGTCTTGCTGGCAAGTTCTGCCTTGCAACGCCTTGTAATTCCTTCAAATCCCATCAGACAGGGGCCGCCACGGAGATCAACGTACTATATCCCAGTTACGAGTATACAGCCAAAGCCGGCTAGCTTCTTGGGTCAGCAGCATCTGGTCCCACAAAGGAAAAACGGGTACCTACACACGTATGTAGAAAAGGCTGGTCCTCAGGGACCGATCTACCTAGAAGCCGTGTTAGGGATTCAGGTGCCAAGGACCCATTTTTCCTCATGGCAGTTACCTATATTCCCTGCCAGGTCCAGAGGAACGCCATCGCTACCCTCAACACCAAAATCATCACCATGATGACTCTCAATACAACCTAGAAGGTCTCACCTTTTTCCTAGCTTACCATAATATAATAAGCCATGAAACCCTTCTGGGAGTCGCTGCCACCCAACGACTTGGTTAACAAACATTCAACAATCGCATTCAGCAAAAGCATCAAAAATAGACATCTCAGTCCCAGGAGGAGGTTGGGGCCTGTCCTCAAGAGAGTCAAATGAAGAGCTCGAAAAGGAGAACCAAAATGCACTACCGGCATCAGCCAAAGAGCTGGCGGAGGCTTATGGAGGGCGCTAAGGTGGGCCAAGGTGCAATTGAGCCAGTGAGTCGAGCGGCCGAATTCTCAACTACAGAATCATCTTGTGGGCTTGATCTCTCTCTCTTTAAGGCTATCGGAAAAGCCAGTGCGAATTGTATTAGGAGGTTCATTAATACCGCCGATTGCCCTGTCCCCCGCCAGGTCAACGCCCTTAACCAAACCTTCTGAGGCCATGTCGACTGGGATACTAAGACATAATCTCATAACAGCATTGGATTGGGTCACATACCACTCAACTTTCATCCTATAACGGATATTAGAACTAACTACTTGTTTCTGTGAATTAATGGAGAGAACATAGAATTCTAACCTCTGACAGGAAATTTGCAGTGTGAATGGGCTACAATGTATAATTTAGCAGTAACCGGAAGTTCTTGAATCATGTACCCTATGCCAACAACTTGTTATAGACTCTAGTGAATGCGCTGGCTTCTTGCCGTTCAATCCGTGCTTCATAATCTTGCTTGATAATCTTGCTTCATAATCCTACTTCATAACTTAGGATGCAGAATGGCCCCTTTCCCAATCTCGGCCAAAATCCGAAGACTAGTCGCAATGCGCAACTCTCTCTAGACTACCT
This sequence comes from Calonectria pseudoreteaudii, assembly GCA_001879505.1. Taxonomy (NCBI): domain Eukaryota; kingdom Fungi; phylum Ascomycota; class Sordariomycetes; order Hypocreales; family Nectriaceae; genus Calonectria; species Calonectria pseudoreteaudii. The sequence continues at coordinate 227,617 of KV875276.1, forward strand.
TCGCCTCTTCTTGGATGTCTTGCATCGCGGGACGGCAAAAGCGGGATTGTCATTTAGTGGTTTTGCACGGGCAAATGGAATGCGTCTTTATTACTCCGATTGTTGCCGAGGCAACATGGGCAAGAAAATTGAACAACTCTGTGGCGCGCAGCTTCAATCTTGGCTTCTCCGCGGACCTCTCCCCGCGATTAGTCATGGCGCCGCCCCACGCGGACATTTATCACCCTAGGTGGCCCCTCGCTTGGCATCATGAATTGAGGTCGGAGGATTAAGCAGCGGGATAAGCTCTCTATCGATATCACATTTATCAAGATGGTACGTGTTTTTTTATGGCTACGATTTGGTTTTTTTCTTTTTCCCTTCTCCATTCTCAATGGTCAATTGAAACAGTTGAATGACTAACGGCGGAAGCTGTAGCTCAGCACAGCTCAATCTTCGCTGGCGCGCGCCCTAGGGAAATTTCCCTGGGCCAAGGCGCCCTTCATCGTTGGTGCGCCGATGCGAGTCATGTCGGGGCCCGATCTTGCTCTCGCAATCTCGAGGGCCGGCGGGCTAGGATTCATCGGCCCCGGCCTCAAGCCGGCCGACACCAAGACGGATCTGGCCAAGGTGCGGGAGCTGCTTGGCAGCATACCCGCAGATCACGTGCCCGGCAGCTTCCCCTCCAAGGACCAGGACAGCTTGCCCGTGGGCGTGGGCTTCCAGCTGTGGAACGGCGACATCGCGGTCGCCGCGGAAGCCGTCAAGGAGTACAAACCCTGCGCGGCCTGGCTCTTTGCGCCCAGGAGTGGCCAGTCAGAGCTTGATGAGTGGGCGACGCGCCTGCGGGAGGCGTCGCCCGAGACGCAGATCTGGATCCAGATCGGCACCCTCCGAGAAGCGCTGCAGTCTGCACGCAGCAACGCAGCCCCTGACGTCCTGGTCATTCAGGGCGCCGAAGCCGGTGGTCACGGACGCGCTCGTGACGGCTTGGGCATCGTCACGCTCCTCCCAGAAGTCTGGGACAGTGTCCAAGGCTCTGGGATCCCGCTGATTGCCGCGGGAGGAATCGCCGACGGGAGAGGTGTCGCGGCTGCTCTGGCACTCGGAGCCTCAGGAGTGGCGCTGGGTACTCGCTTCTTGGCGTCGACTGAGGCCCGCATCAAGAAGGGCTACCAGCAGGAGGTTGTGCGCGCCACCGACGGAGCCCAATCCACAACAAGGACGATGCTGTACAACCAGCTTCGCGGGACAACCGGCTGGCCTGAGCCTTACAGCCCGCGCGGTATCGTAAACAAGAGCTGGTATGATTACCAGACTGGCGTGCCGTTTGATGAGTTGAAGCAGCTACATGATGAAGCTGAGAAGGCGGGCGACGCGGGCTGGGGCCCAGAGGGTAGATTAGCTACGTATGCTGGAGCCGCTATCGGTCTAGTAAACGAAGTTAAGGATGCTGGCAAGATTGTTACTGATATCCGGGCCGAAGCTGATGGTATCCTGAAGGGCCTGGGCAAAATTCACAGCAGTCTGTGATACATAGTCTAGGGTGAGAGATGGCATTTTCCGGGTTCAGCATGCATTTGGATTTTTCCCAGTCAACACAGCTCCAGCCTCTTGCTGAAACAAGTTTGGCCCTCTATTTAGTCTAGTTCCGAATGAAAAATTAATTTCACGCCTTGATTTAAACTTGTTCTATGTTCCGTTACGGTTCAGCAACTCCTCCCACTGCGATGACGTCATAATATCGGCCCACGCCAAGGACTATTCGGTCGTTCGAGACTGAACATCTTGGACTCAAAGGATCCCCATGATAGTCTTATCAATCCATAGACCAGTATTATCCCACCAGATCATCATAATCTGACAAATGGCTTTGCATGAGTCCTTCCATCTGCATTGTTAATTTCCTAAACTCTACGGCACGAGCTTTGGTGGGTTTTCTCCGTTCCCTGCTTTTCACACATGAGTAAAACCACCATCGCTTGTAATCAATTAAGAGTGAGTTAGTCATTCAGTCGGGATAAGGCTGGATGAATTTCGATGTAATGTTAAGAAATAGGCAAAAAAAAAAAAAAGAACAAGAACATCATTCTGAATCTTGTCACTGAACTTAGTGTGCTTCGTCGAATCGCGGCTTCAATTTTCATCCGGATTACTCATCAAGCCTTTCTTGCCAAAGCTCAACCCCATGCCCCCTGCTTACGATTCCATTCGTAGGGATGTTTGCCAAGATGTTAGCGAAACGCTGTAGTGCATTTAAGCGCATGATCGGTGGCTGGAACAAGGCAGTGTTGCTCCCAACCATTTGGTATCCCACTTCATATCCGAAATTTATCAGCAATTGTTCTTGGCCCGTGTTGTTTTTTTTGGCTTCTCTTGGTCCCCGTCTTGGTCGCCGGCAGATAATAAGGTTTGGTCCCAAGCAATTTTCCTCCACTGTGATCCAGGAATCAAATTGCTACCCTCGGGAATTGATGCAACAGACCATGTCTCTCTGGAGCTGCCGGAGCTTGAGATAGTCACTATAAATCGAAGGAAAGAACCGCAAGCACCTGAATGCTTTTTCTTCTTTCGCCAGAGATCGACGCACTAGCTCCGAGGGAATCTACTCTATCTCAACATCTTTTAACCCCCGCTTCCGTTTCCACATACAATCATCATCATGAAGTTCACTTCTTACATCACCCTGGCCCTCGCTGCCCTCACCACTGAGGCCGTGGCTTCGCCTTCATACGCACTGAGCGCACCATACTGCCCTCCTCGCCCAGCCACTCAGGCGCAGAAAAGGGCCATCCATAATGAGCTCCTCACAAAATTGTACATCACCAAAAACTTTACCCAGGCTTTGCTCGACCACATGCCCGAGGACTACATCCAGCACAACCCGGGCGTCCCTTCAGGCCGAGCCAACGCCATCGAGAGCTTCTCCGCCATTGACCCCAGCGTTGTCAACTTCACAATTGCCAGGCAGGGAATCGACGGAGACCTCGCCTTCTCCCACGCTCGCATGGATTTGGCCGGCGTGCCTCAGCCCAACGTCGTGGTGGATCTGTTCCGATTCAACGGCTCTTGCATGGTGGAGCACTGGGATGTCATCCAGGCGGTCCCCGCTAACAAGACCAACCCCTTGCCCATGTGGTAATCCCTGCAAATGTTCGGGAAAATGGTTCAGGGCTGGCCGTTTGTCGAGCGCGCAATGGTATATATCGGGGAGTCTGCTGTACATAGGAGGATAGGTGGGTTTTTGGAATGGGGCACGTGCACCTCTTTCTATGATCGAGTAGAAGATAGAACGTATATAACGCATGAGGAGATCCCATTGACCGGCTTCATGTTGGTTTCAGATATAATGGCCTTCGCCAACGAACTCATCAATCTCAAAAGAACTTCCAAGACATTTTTCGTTTCGAACCCGTCATATTTAAATTGAAACATGGCACGTGAGATGCAAAACACTAGACCTAAGAAATCCACCACTTTGCGGCTCATCGTTTGTCAAATGCTGAACCTGTGAGCTATGTCGATCACTGCTCCATGGGTCATCCATTCACAGGCCATTAGCCTCTGCTAGCTAATCCAAGCTTCTGTCATATGAGGACAATCGAAAGCTGTTGTTAAGACTATTTAGAATCCAACATGTTTGCTCGAGGGATGTTCTGTTTGTATTTTGATATAAGATTAGGTATATTGCCAACGAGGTTCTGTCTTTCGACTTGCCTCGGTAAATTCATTCAATGCGCCAAGTGCGTCTTCGGATTGAGTGGAAACTCAATTTAAAACAACGTTATGAGTTGCGGTTCTGGATTGGCCAAGTTCATTTAAAGTTGACTCTTTAAACTCAGAAGGCAGAATACGAACTCTGGCTTTGAAGCCAGCCCAGCTCACCGTTCATTTCTATTCCTATTTAAACTGCCGGCAGCTGCTTTTCCTTGAACGATGTCATTATCAAGTTCAATATGAGATTGTGGGGCAATTGATCAACCAAGATGACTTGAAACGCACGGCGACCTGACTTGATGCATTCTTGATCTGAGACATCTAGATGGAAGGAGTTGGCAATCAACCAGCACGAACTACTCCAAACACATGTTTACATGAATTCGATCCCGCTTACTGACACGGAGACTATTGCATCTTCTCCTTAATCTTACACGTTCGGTGATGGAGCGCGTTCACCGCGCGCCGGCGGCCCAATGAAATGGAAACCACGCTAGCGGCCGCGTCCAGACCAGGCCGTTAGTGGTGATACGAGTCTGACTGAATCATGGACGTTTGGGCTAACCACGGAAAAGTGGACCCCTTTAACTTCCACCGCTCCCGCTTTCTCCTCTTCCCCGCCTTTTGCCATTACCTATCAAGGCTCAACACAACCAACGTGGCTGCTCGTCTCCTCACTGGCCCCAGGTACACTCAGCCAAGCTGCTCCGTATGCTTTTGGACAGGACTTGACCCGGCTACAAATCTCCCCCCACTGCCACTGCCCACTGCCACGCACGCGCGAGACAGACAGACAAGACTCCAACATGAGCGACCACAATCCCTCCATCATGGTCAACGGCTCCCAGCCATTGGAGCCTCTCGGCGACGACGAGGTCCGCCGCGTGACGTCTGACCTCAAACGACGTGTCGAAAATTGGAAGAACATTGATCCGAAGATCATCGGGAGGCTAGTCATGTTCGATTGCCTCTACATCACGCCGCCAAAATGCTCCGCACCCAAGCTGGTACGAGCCCAAATTCAAACCCAAAAAATGCATTCCAGGTTGAATCTAACGTTTTTTTTTCTTTCTTTCTTTCTTATAGTACTGTGCCTATCTGTTCAACAACATCTTCATTGTCTGCAAAGATGAGAAGCTGCGCAATTCTTCCAGCAGACGGAGCAAGCCTTCACATAGCGACTCCAAGCTATCTCTAAAGGGTAGAATTCTGGCGAGCGATGTGTTCGACATTGTGCTAACCGAAGACGCTGGTACGTTCCCTGATGGATCCCCGTCCATCTAATTCTTTATTTTTTGTTGGTAGCCAATACTCATTCCCGCTTTTAGACTCGTACGTGTGCTCCGTGTACTGGTTCGGCGAAGGCCAAAGCCACGTGCTATCGATACATTTTTCAGACGTGTCTCAAATGACCCTATGGGTAACTGCCTTGAAGCAAATGAAATTATGAATGGTGAACCAAAAAAGAATGAATAAAAGGATACGATGTTAATGCTACAATAAATTATAATTACAAGACTAGAGGTCATAAAAATAAAATAGGCATGCTCCTGGGCTCGAAGGCTCTATAAGTCTTGGTTGGGCACTCGGTGTAGCCAATAGAGAGTCCGACGGCGATGTGAGTGCCAGTTTACAAGTGAACCATTCGTTTCTCTTAGTTCTCCGGTATTTTTTATGAGAGCTGCCTGTCGTCTTCACGGGGTTATCAGTACTGACAGTGTGATATCCTGCTCGTGCTTCAAGCATTGATGGCATTTAGCGGTCTGTCATCCTTTTGACCGAGGTCTTGATATCCCGGCGTATAAAGTCGCGAGGTGTATCCAATTGTTGGAATGCATATTTCTCAAATCCCATTCTCATCATAATTTGCGGTCGCCATTTTGGAACACATGAATTCAACGAGCTGAGGGCTACGGGGCCACATCATCTTAGGTAATGGGAACTTGTGTTCCTTTCAGTATAGATAAGTTGGGTTTTAATATGGCGGCCGCCAACTAGTGAAATGTGGAAATGACGAAGGATTTGTGGCGGCTTATGGGCGGGATGGGATCCAGCCAAGACCTGCGGCAGAGGGAAGCGCGGCGCTTTAGGCCGAGGGACTGGCGTGTCTGAGTTGCAAAAGTGATTTTGTTTGAGAGTTTGCGTCTATACTAGAATTAGCTGGGTGCGAGCTCGAAAGCCTACTCAAATTCCGAAACTCTTCGGGCAGAGGGACTGATAAAGGTAAATGAAGATAAAAAGAGCAAAATTCACAATTCTATTTCCAGCTATGAATTCTGCACAATGCGACCGCCACAGAGTTGCTCGAATTGATTTCTTCATATTGGTATGTTGATGTTACACTAGGTCGTAAATCCAGTGTAGGTTCCAACAAAGTTCCAGTCCACGTCTCTTTCAATCATCTGTCTTCAGATTCACGCTCTGTACACCACTTGTACAATGCGAGTAACGACGGATCAAATTCTTTGTACGGGATGGGTTGAAAATGGATGGCTTTTTGAGTTCTTCGCGATGACCCTTGACTGCAGTAGTCAATGTGCTTGGCACTATTTTCCCACGGGAAAATGTCGAAGATTACAACGCTGTTCTTTTCCCCCAAGATTTGAGACCGTGATGGTATCACCTGCTCTAGGCAGTGTGCTGCTTTCCAAACCCTCACTGTTGCAGGAACAAAATGTGGCTTTCCTGTTGTTCACAGACTCGGGCTGTTTGTTGGCAAGACAAACGACAGTATTCAGAGGAAGAGGCTGTGTCTCTCGGACATCTTTAAAGGCAGCAGTGACTTGCTTGTATAGATGTACTGAGATTGTAAAGGTGGGCGAAATTTTTCTTGTTTCTTTTGAGAGACTTAACTCCAATGACTAACAGTAGAGTCCTCTTTGCGGGGAGCAGGGGAATGGTTGTCCCAGGTATGAACTGGGGATGGAGGATGTCCGCGATGGCAACCCAACGGTTGAGACACAGTACCGAAGTTCAAGACGCAAGTATAAAATTTAAAAATGGTGAATAGATGAGACTACACTGAGAAAATGTGGAATAATCAGTAAACAACGAAAATGACATGAATATAAAGTGAAACCCAATATTGAAATGGTTAACTCATTCCGAGTTATTGGCGTCAAAAACGTTCCATGATGACGTTTCTGTTACTAAAAGACCGTATTGTCTGTGCAAAGCCTAGCTCATTTGGTATTATTGCCTTGGGCTATTGTTCTGGTGTCGAATAGTGATCATACCTTCGGCACTGTCGGGCTCTTGGTGCTGAAACGACACGCAGTGTTGTCGTTCATCGGATGCCATCCGACCCCTGCAACCCCACGTTGGCCAGTGCCGTCGGCCCCGGCCGTTCATATCTCGGCAGCAGGTCCGTCTCGGGGTCAAACATGGGGAACTCAGTCAAGTCTGGGGTCTAGGTAGGGCCATGTGCACAACGCCTTGTTGTGGGCGATGTGGTGATGGGGAAAGGGGGCATTGGTGAATCTAGAACAGAGCGATCGCGCCAGCCGACAGGACAAACTCCACTTCTGATACATGAAGGAAGCGATACACAAGTCCATCGAGTTATCTGGACTCTGTGACATCCCATCAATTGGCCATGTTAAAACATCTGGTAGATTAAATGCAACGTCATCATTTTTGATAATTCTCAAAATGACCACTGCATCCTTATAGATGAGCAGAGACGTGTCCACCACATTGAATACATGAGCCTAAGAAAATAGAGGGCGGATCGAGGATCTATCCCTGGAGCATAATCCGTAGTCATTTTTACCGAAATCGTGAGTCGTTGGTCAGCAAACCTCTTCGACGAGTAGGGGCAGTATCTTTCTAGTTATAAAAATTGGCAATAAATATGGCCGCGCGATTTGTAGAGGCAAGCTCGTTTGTTTTGGTGAGATTAAACTCCACACCGTGTAGAACCACGCAAAATTTATCGCCCGCACATAACTTCTGTCACAGAACGCTATAGCCTGTGCAGAGAGATTGATGCCGGGGCTCAACAATGAATCAATATTTTGTTTCTCAGCAACATATTCGCGTATTAAGGTAGAGTTCTATCGAAGGATTGAGACCCATAGGCGTGGGAAGACCGGACTTGATTGCATAAAACAAACAAATACGGGACTGCTGGAGATGACTCTAGTAAAATCGAATAGGGAGGATTCGCTGTGAAAAATGCGGATTAGGTTGCATATGGAATATGGAGAACTGACTGCACGCCAATTATGTCTCGACCAACTAGATGGAACACCTTTATCTCCAGGTTTGCATCTGAGAGGCCGGGGCTAATGCATGGTATCACGCGTCCTTTCATATAGATCAATGAAAGCGACTTCGGAGATGGCTGATTTATGGAAATGTGCATCCAGCTTGGGTTAGGATGTCACCATCTGAGAGTATAAGCATCAGAGGTTCTAAACTACTAGACAGATGATACTCAACTACAGATGGAACAGCCATGACCAACACGTCTCTACCTAGGCACATGTGATCTGAAAAACTTGGTCTGCCCACATGGTCGAGCTGGGTTGAATCCACTTTGGTCACTAAAGCGACAAGATCGATCCCCTCGGCTAGGTTCACGACCCCCGCACCGTTTACTCCAGAAATCCATCTACGTACATGTGCATGATATTGATCTGTGAGATAGCTCGCACCATCCAGTCACTACCAGGGTGGGGAAGCGGCATGCTGCGAGCAGGGATCGGAGAGGCCGGGTAGATAGAAAGCCTGCGACGCTAAAACAATCTTGCCGGATCGGCTTGCCATCCGATGCGAGACTAGGAGCCTCCACAATATCAAGAGTGGAGCTGCATACCAAGATGGCTGTTGCAGCGTAGGGGTGCATTTCTTCATCAGCATGCAGCATTTGATAGCCGACATTGACACTACGATGCCGGCGTGGAAGTCTGGATGCACCCTTGATCATTGAGGCGAGAGTCCCGAAGGTGCCAGGGATCGGCAATCTTGCTTGGCCGCGCAATACCACCACGGTCGATCATGTGTCCAACTAGAGCACTCCTTGAGCTGTGTTTTCTGTTTTTGGATTGATCGCAATGCCTCCCACCAGACCCGATGTTGATGGGGTTCTTTTTGCATTTTCTATGACTACGTCGTATCGGAGTTCACCTGCGTGTTTCCACAAAGAATCATATATTTAGTCAACTGCCTCTTCATCACCAAGCATTCAATCTCCTACCAACATCAAGACAGCCATCTCAATCTCAATCTCAATCTTATATCCACTCCAGCTATTTCTTCCCGGTTATAAACATGCCTTCCGCAACCTTCGTCCCTTCCTTGGCTCCGCCCAAGGTCATCGGCCCTACCACCAAGAAGGCTACCCGACCAACCAACCAACTGCCTCGGTCTCTTATCGATGGATCCAGAATTCCCGAGTCTGAAAAGGTGTCTTGGGATGCTGAGAAGCACCTCAACTTCAAAGAGCCCAACCAGATCTACACCATGAAGGAGATTGGTCTCGAGGGTCACGGAATTTCCCTTAATGCAGTTTCGGAGCCCTTCTCTCTCTTCTCCGAGGAGGCTGTTCGGCAAATGAGAGCAGAGATCTTCAGTGAAGAAGTGCTCAAGGACTGCCAGTATGCCTCTACATTCAACAAGAACATGGTTAGAGGCATGGGCCACGCGTAAGTCGGCTGGAGCTTTTACAACACGGCGGTCCCTAACTTTACTAACAGTCGAGCTCCCTTTACCTATGACGCATGGCACTCTCCTGAGGTCCTTGAAAAAATTTCAAAGGTTGCCGGTATTGAAGTCGTTCCTTCCATTGACTTTGAGATTGCAAACATCAACATCTCGGTCAACAACGGAAACACAGAGGTTACTGCTAAGGAAGCCGATCCCCTCAGTGATGGCCTGTCTTCTGTGGCATGGCACTATGATAGCTTTCCCTTCGTCTGCGTGACCATGCTGTCCGACTGCACTGGCATGGTTGGTGGAGAGACTGCCCTGAGAACTGCCTCTGGAGAGATCCGCAAGGTCCGCGGACCAGCTATGGTGGGATGAAATCTCTCAAAGCATTTAAGACACCTGCTAATATTGCTACAGGGGACTGCCGTTGTGCTTCAAGGCCGCTACATTGAACACCAGGCCCTCAAGGCCCTCGGAGGCCGAGAGCGTATCAGCATGGTCACCTGCTTCCGTCCCAAGTCCCCCTTGGTCAAGGACGAGACCGTCCTGGTTGGTGTCCGAGGTATCAGCAACACTTCCGAGCTCTACACGCAATACACCGAGTACCGCCTGGAGATTCTTGAGGAGCGCATCCGTGCTCATCGCAAGTCGGAGAGACAGCGAGAGACCGCTAAGCGCCCATTCAGCGTTGCTGAGACGCGACAGTTTTTGACCGAGCAAAAGCTCTTTTTGGAGAGCATGTTGGAGGAGATTCTGGAGTAGTGCATCTAAAATTGGTGACGGGTTTAGGAAGCTGTTAGCGTAAATCAAAGCGTCTTTTTCATTCACATGCGAAGGAAATATGTTCTCTGATGAGATCGAGTCCATGATGTGTATTTTAAACCATGTGTGTTTCTTTATAACATAACAAACACAAAAGTACCAACAAGAAGCAAACTAAACCAGGTGCATATGACGGTTTGCGAGAATCTTATCCGTGTGCTCTTACAATTCGCCTATTTCCCGTCGCATTTGGTTTCGAAATTATGCCAAGGCAAAAATAGCGGAGATGGCCGAAATAGAGATGCCATATCATTTTAGCGGGTCGTAATTGGCAGATGTACTACTGCAAAAGGATCACCAGATGCTAGACTTCACGTATGATTAGACTGATTGCAAGGGGTTGGCCCCAACGATGAAAAACGATAAGTATTGATCAGAACTACTAACGGCTCTTAGCACCTGGCTATGTGAAATATAAATGCAAAACCTCAGTCCATAACAATACTCGGACGTTTCATCTATTAGAATTCAAGGGTTTACAGCTTTGGAATGCGAGCCCTAGGTGGTTGGATTGTGGATATTTGTTTCAATGCATTCAAACTCAAAGGCTGTCTTCCCTACTTTCTTCATAACTTTTGCCATCAGTCAACAGTCATCCTTATACATTCACATATTGGTCATCTTGATATTCATTTGCCGCCTGGAGACTGTGTTTTCACTTAATAATACCACGCAAGCCATTTTCGGTCGTTTGCTTCGTGTCCCATTTCAAATCTTCAAATCATGAGACTCTCTTTTTGAACCTTGAATCATAAGATCTGCATACTCAAGTCAACTACCCAGTTATGCTTCTCCCTGCCAAGACTCGATATCGTCCATCACGTTGTAAGACATTTCATGGCTATCAATTTGATCCATAATTGTGAAGAATTCCTCCGATGAAATTCCCAGACTGTCAAGAAGCTCAACATTCCCCTGCGCGTTCGGAATTACCGCCGGGGCGAGTTGAGGGTTTTCGATCATCGGCTGAGTTATCATGCCAGGATTTACTGCTGCTGTCCACGCTCGCTGCTCCTCACTGGGTGTAGCCTTTGGGTCCAGTAGTGTCTCCGGTGTCAATAGTGTCAAGGTTTGGAGGCCTTGTTGTTCCCCCCTCAAAACAAGCTCTTTGCTTAATGTTTCGAGATGAGATAGTTCATCCTTTCTCACTTCCGCTACTTTGTTTCCCTTCCTGATCATGTCATCCAGGATTGAATGGGCTATTTTGCTGTAGTTGGGGCCATCAGCGAGATGCGGGAAGAGTGTATAGGCTATAGTAAGATGCAATATAGCACCATAAATAAAGTCCAAATCAAAAGGGAGAAAGACTTCTGTGCTTGTTGTTAGCGAGGCTTCAATTTGAGCCAGAGTGGATCTTGCAAACCATGAAGTCCTTGCTCCTCGGATAAAATCTCGAGTGTTTTAACAGCCGACTTGATACCAATAGAAATCAAGGGCTTTGTGACATGTATAAAGCTTTGCCAGTCCTCTCCCTCTTGGCCGAGATTTTCCAACCGTTCTTTCAGGACTGATAGCAAAAGTGGGCGAGTTGCAAAAATCACACACTAGAAGAAGCGGCGTCTGGTCAGCAAAAAGAAACCGATAAGTGAGTGTTGATTTCCAGCACATCTTACGAACCTTGTGATAAAGTAATGTTACATGGCGGGTCCCTTTGGGGACAGTGCTTAATGAGTTTTGAGTTTGAGGATTGATGATGACCTCGATGTCTTGAGCATAGCCAGCCATGGTATGCAGTATGGACCTGGTCAACTCAAGAAACGGGCCCAATTGGGTCTTCTCTGTCCTGTACATTGCTATGTTCAAGAGGTTTTAGAACTGCTATATGAGGATATTTTGGCCGAAACTTACTCGTAATGATATGGGTCAAAAGTTGGTACAATTTTACCTGAAGGCTGAGAGTTGTAACCTCCTGGGAAGGCGTTTCGGGTGATATCAATACGGTTGTGATGTCACTCTCGTGGGTAATCATTGGTAGCCCCAAAGAAGACGAAAAGTGTCGATCCAATATATACAAGGTCCACCATAGATTTCGACACCTCTTCATTGTCCCTGGCCCAAGTTCGTCTTCTGGAAGTTGGGTATGTAATCCTTCCAGCTGAGCGATACGAATTGCTTGGCCAAGCTGTCATAGCAAATCAGTTTCGGGATCATTTTCGCAAGATATCAAAAACACTTACATAGATATGTGCCGATTCTCTGTGGTCAATAGAATACAGATACAGGCCAATCAGTGCTAAAACCTCAATCACCAATAAGGTATTCTTCCACAGTCTCGGATGCTCAGGCATCAAGGACATAGCCCGCATAAAATAATTCGAGCCGGGAGCTTCACTAGGGCTTTTGGACTTTCCCAGGAACGCATGCCCAAAGGCCAGAACCAGCAGGAATTGAATGAACCACAGGCACGATTCATTTGCTTTTTTCATGGGGTCGCCTTTGTAAAATTCTCGCAAGTCTTTGGTGAAACTTTCTTCGTCAAGGAATTGATAGTCATCAATAAGATGAAACTTGACGGTGTTGAAAAGATAAAGTGCATAATCCATCGAAGGAAGGCCGGAAATATCAGGAGGAGAATCAACTGATGAGTTTTTCCACTGCAATGGATAAACATCTCTGTCAAAAGGATTTGGAGCGCTAGAAGGAGAGTTCAAATGAAGCTTCTCCGTCATCATAACTGTAAGTCGAGCTGTAAAAGACCACAATGATGACGGCGCAAGCCAGACTGTTGACATTTCGTTAGTTCGGAGATCATTTGCAGGGTCCATGCATCACCTTACTCCAATCAAGTCTATCTCGATAACCACTTTTTATAATAGTCGAAGGAAGGGTGAAAGGGCTAGTCCATATATTGCGTGCGTGCTCGATAACAGGGGGGGATGGGGAGCGTGCAGGCTGGGATGCTGTTATACACGTATCAGTTCATCTCGAACAACGCCAGCCATATGAGATATTTAAAGATGACGGGAGTGACAAACCGGTAGCAGTCTCTTCCGACACCGAAGGCGCCTCTTCAGGTTTCTTTGACCCCGGCGGAGATGCATTTTCGGCAATCTTCTTATGTAAGGATTCCAGATATCTAGACCAATGCGGACCCTGGTCATTATAGCAAAGCTAAGAGTATCATTGAGAGGCCAACCTTTGTGAGACAACGATGGTATTCCCTGTATCAGCGAACCGACATTTCATGAATCGGCGCTGGCAGCTCGTGCATGGGTCATCGCCTGAGCATTTGATCTTACTCTGGCGACAGGCAATACACCTGCGATATCCAGCGTCAGCAGCTGATCGTGGCGTGAGGTCGGGGTGGGTTTTCTTACGCAGTGGGCGTCCTCTTGAATTTGCGCCGTTCGGACTGCATTTCGCCTCGTAAACGAGATTTGATGCGCTTGGCGACTAAATGAGATGATGTTTTGCTGCGCGCAGGCGTACAGCCGTGGTTGGAGCCTCCAGAATGACCAGCAGCCAAGAAATCGATCCCGGCAAACATTTCCTTAAGGAGTCTAACTTGGCTATCCCCGCCACGCGCACCACACCGCACGTGATTGGCAAATTGAAAGCTTGATTCATGACACCCTTGATACGAGGGAACAAGTACAGCCAGCGCCCTCCAATCAATGTGTTTTTAGCACCAAGAGATGGAGATAGCATGCACAGCCAAGATAGGAGCTGCTTTTGGATACGGAAGCACCTAAAGATGACTGCGTATCGCAACGGCCAGGTTTTGGTCCAACAGTGCGGGGTGGCGGGATGGATATCAGACACCCGCATTCCAACCACGGGGAACGCGTCCGGGGAAGACAGAGCCATGATAAGAACGTCATTTGGAGATGGCAGCTAACCAAGGCAGGCGAGATCGGACGGAGATGGTCAGAACCCCGCAAATTGAAGTTGGGGAAGCGCTGGTGAAAAGCACGCTACGCTCGTGCATCATCATAAATCGAGACAAGCGGCTGTGTTTCTATTTTTTCGAGTCCAATAGCATATTTCTATTACAAAACTCGCTCCAGTTCCTACCATCTATATGACCTCGTGATCCGCAGAACCCGACCATGGTACCCAGGACGCGCGCTGGGTGCATGGCGAAAGAAGCGACAACGTTGGCATTACAAGCTGACAGGGATCGGGATATCCGGCGTTAGCGTCGACACCCTGCCCCTCAGCCTCATCTTCCAGAAAGGCTCAGTATCCCGAACGTGCCGGGATCGGATCACTGTGTGTATTTCATATACTACTAGTACCAATTACAAGAGCGTGGTAACGCAATCACAATGCAATTTTATGGCTTCGCCTTCATACCCTCATCACCAACACCATGGCGCGTAGAGGTTAAATGTGGGAGATCATCAATCCTTCCCCACACTTTCATCCCCATGTCGCCATGGTCCCTGGCTAGCCTCCAGCCCTTCGCGTCGTATAGAGTCGTCAGGTCAATGAGAAAAAGATCACTTCAATAAATAGATAAATTAAATTGATTCCTTTGTTTGAACTAGGCGCGCGCCTGCAGCGTGTTGCCATGATCTAATTTGTGATGGCGACTCTTGTGCCATCATCAATGCCCACACGGGCTGTCAACAGAGGAATCAGCCCCGGAATGACGTGCAGGCGCTTGGGTTCATCACTATATGCGCTCGCCAATACCCTGGTTGAACCCTGCATGTACCGAGCTCCCATCTTTTGCTCAAGCTATATATCCACCAAAAATAAAGGTGAATGTGTGAAGCAGCTATAGTCTCTACTTGCAATAAATAAGGTCTGGAGGATTGTGAATATGGCGCAAGATTTGAGTTAATACAAGTCAATCACAATTTCTCACAAATTGCTCATTATATTGAGCCCGCCACTCAATCGTATTTCTAGGATGTTCCTATCAATCCAGAACTCGGCTTTCTCTGTCGCTTGTAATTCTTCAAAATTCCCGGTCTCTAGGGTAATTATGATAACAGTGGGACACACGTGATATACCACGTGAGCTTTATTCATTAGCGGCATGCAAATTTGGGCGCAGAATTTATGCAACACTCGGCATCGGCTCGGCTGCTGGTTGGAGGTGTGTCATTTCCGGCAAATATAACAATATACTTAAAGATGAATCCGTTTGGGTTCTTCTCCCGGCGAGGAGACCCATGGACCCCGGCCGGACTTACATCATCGTTCCCTGATCTCGGGGATGACGATGGCCACCTGGCGCAACCACGCCTTTGCAACTCAGAGACAAGGCCTGGCTGCAAGGTCTTTCATGTTCCCAAAGTAGATAGCCCACAGGCAACTGAGACTACAGTCACGGAAGACGGCTCCGAGCTTGGCCCAGACTTGAAGGACCAGGTTCTCGTCTATCAGTACAGGGGCAAATTTCACGCAATTGACCATGTGAGTTTGCTGCATCTGTCTGAGGAATCCTGTTTCAGGAAAACTAAATGATGGTTTTGTCAGCAATGTCCTCACTCCTCGTTTCCCCTGTCCCAAGGCACCCCGTTCGACATTGAGGACTTTGGAATCGTTCTCAGTGCTGGGATAACATGTCCTAAGCACGGTTGGTCATTTGATGTTCATTCCGGAATGGGAGACCGTGGAAATTACAAGCTCAAGATCTGGGAGGTTCAGTTACGAGAGATTGGCAGCAACACCCCAGCAGATAAAGACTCTAAGACACCAGAGAAAGAAGTGTGGGTGAGGAGAAAGCAAAGAATCGGCTAAGGGATACATACAGGTGGTCTTGGAGTCATAAGCAATTCTCGAGCAATTTAAACTAGACAATAGCACTAAAATAGACATTCAACCATTTTTTCCAGGTCTTCCACGCTGCCGCAACCTTGATCATCCAACCAATCCTTTGCCTTGTTCACCAAAATTTCCCAAGTCTCCTTCTCTGCTTTCAACACCTGCTGCAAAAACACAATTGCGCAGGTCGTGGCTACAATCTCATCCTTGTTCTTGTGATGGTCCAATGCGCTCGGAAGCGCCAGTTGCATCGCTGCTGCACGAGTCGTGCACAGGATCTTCTCGAGATCCGCATCCCAAACCCAATTCCCTGCAAAAGTCTGCAGCGCAACCAGCTCTCGGAGCTTTTCTGAAACATCAGCTTGAGAAAGGGGCAATAGAACAGGGGTATGGCTATTAGCCCTTGATCTCCTCCGTCTTCTTTTCATCGCAGGCGTTGGGGTGACTTCCATGTCATCCTCCTCACACTCTACCTCTTCGGCAACCTCTGCGTCCGATGGTGGATACGAAATTATCTTCCTATGCCTCTTCATCCCTCCCCTTCCCAAACCGCGACCTCCCCTGCCTCGGCCAGCTGTAGACAAGGTAGTGGGGGCTGATTTTCTAGCAGCCTTTGAAGCCAGTTGGCGACGAGGTAACTGTGCCCCACTATTAGAGAGACTGGGGTTCTTGGTCGTCGAAACATCAGATTGCCTTGCTTGAGGCCTGTTGTTGCTGCTAGATTTGTCCATAGACTCTTCAATAGCAACAAAGGAGCACCATTTCCCAGCTACTTGAAGGTTTGTCCCGAGTCTGACCGCTTCCCTCTCAACCATGTCTGAATACATGCCATCAAACCGGTCCTTAAGGAGATTCCCATTACTGTCCTTCATGGCAGACAGCCATCCGCGGCCTTCTTCCAGCTCCTTTGTCTCATTTCTGGCTCCAAGTTGGTGTATTGTGTCGGATCTTTCGACGAGACTGACAATTGGAATTTCCAACTCAAGTGCCCTGTTCTCATATGTGCCTTTGAGCAAAACAGACTTGGGTTGCAAGTTTGGGGTGCAGTCTGATATCAAGACATAAACTGTGGTTCTGTTGAAAGGGTATAGATCCGGGATTTTGAATGGGGTTTGGAGGTATTTAGGGGCAGCAATAGCTGGAAGATGGTCATACTTGGAACTGATTGCTGGTTTTTCTGTGTCGTTGTCTTCGTTTGCACTGTTGTCAAAAAGGGAGATGGGTTGTTGCGGCTTGGCGGTTTCTTTTTGTCCATCTTCTCCTCCCAGGTTGGTCAAATTAAGAGCGTCCGTCACCTTTTCGATGACTTCAAAATCATCGAGCTCTGAATCTTCCACATCAGTGTTTTCGTATTTGATCTCCAGGCTGTAATTCGTGATGTGGGGAAAGAGAGCGCCCTTAAGCATGCGAATCACCTTCTTATCCATCTTTTCAGCACCTTGCACAGTTTGCGCAAAGCCGTTACCGGCACGGGCAACACCCTCAATCAAGGCACTACTGGTATCGGACCCGATCCCGAGACTGAAGACACGAACCCTGTGATTGCTCTTCACAACCTCCTTGTTGATCAAGTCGAATAGCTTTTCCTGGTCCCATATCTCGCCGTCGGTCAACAGAAATACCTCCAGGTTCATATCCTTGTACCGCTTACTGAAAGTAGCTTCCATCGGCCCATAAATCTCGGTGCCTCCAAAGTTGGCCCCAAATCCCTGAACGTGCTTGGTAGCCTCGGCAAGGGTCTCTGCGCTATATGTTTTGGACCTTGACCAAAGAAAGCTGTAGTCAGAGCCGAAGCTGCAGATGTTGAATTTGACGCCAACAGGTAGAGATTTGAGGAAGACATTGAGCGCGTCAACAAGATTATCAATCGAGTCTGACATGCTACCGCTTCGGTCACAGATGAAAACTATTTCCGGCTTTTGAGCAGGCAAGTTGAATCGAGGGACGAGGGTAGTCATGAGAGCACGCTGGTTTGGGATTGTCGAGTGAGTTTCTATGAAGGCGGCGGGGTCACCAAGTCCAGTTGCTACGACCTGGAGAATGACATCGAGATCTAACTCAGTTGAACGCTGGCTCAGGGTGGCGGAAGCTTTTCGAAGTGATGGCTCGGCGGTTAGAGCAACGGATGTTGTACCAACGGCAACGGAAATGGGGTGGGATGGAGACTGTATCGACTTGATGACCGAACGTTCCGGCATCTCAACATCAAAAGTGACAGATATACCATCTTCTTGGAACCAAGCATTGTCGTACTCGAGGCTCGCTGCATCCCCGTACCGGGGTGCAATATGGGTTGGGATCGTATACCGCACGCCATCGATTTCAGCATCATGCTTGAGTTCACTAAGATAAGTAATCTCGACCTTGACTGTTTCGCCAGCTGGGACATTTCCAAGCATCATCGTGAAAGCATCGGACGCTTCGAGGGACTGCTGGAGAAGGCCAGCTGTTTCGCCCCGAGCTTTCGCATCAGAAAAATCGAGTTGGGCCTGTTGGCGCTCTTTGACAATCCCTTTGATGACCCGATCAGCGACCGTACAGTAGAACCCAACCACAGATACGCCATCGTAAAGGGGGAAGGCATAGTTGGTTTCATCAAGGCGAGCATCCTGGGACGGGTTGACAAATGTTTGCGTGAGGACTGTTCGCGAGATGGAGTCAAGGATGGTGGCATGGACGTCTACCTTGATGGTTGGGAGGTAGTGCGGGGTATTTTCGATGAAAACGAAACAGCCACATCGGGTCGGAGAGAACCGAGTCGGGGAGAATCGAGATGATTTCTTTGTACGTGCCATGGTTGTGACTTGTCGTGTCGCTGGAGACTTTGCGGACTGATATTCGTCAGGTGATGGGATGAAAAAAATGGTTGTGGCGATGGAATCGATGGAATCGATGAGGAAGGATGAGAGTGTGAGTAGGGGTTGGTAGAGGAGGCTCCCTTATATACACAGGGCCCCGTGTAAGTGATCTTGATGTGGGTGGTCACGTGAGAAACGGATGTAAGTGGTCCGCTGGTGTCAGCCAACGGTTCGCAACTAGGCAACCAACATGGGTATCTGTATTGATGTGACTCGAAAAACGATGGATATACGGGAAAGAAAAAATTTGATTCGATAAATTAGAAGAGAAGTGGCAAGTGAAGCGAAATTTGAGGTTAGATATTCGTTATTCCATCGCGTGTCACAATTTTTCCAAGTCCTTTCTTACAAGAAAGGATCTCAGGCTCAACAGACGGCTGAAGTCTGCTGCCTAGCTCCTGTATCCACAGTTGCCTTTTTTCCATGGCCAATCACTCGCGTTTAATAACTGGCCTGACATGACTCCCACTTCCGCCATACCACGTGATTAGGATGAGCCCATCCATTTCCCTCCAAACATTCTCCATCCGCTGTTTCTCCAGGTTGTATATCAATCTCCCTGCATACCTATCACTCAATTTCCCATATTCTTGAAATCGCATTCTCAGATATCAATTAGTGACATTTCATGAATCTTACTCTCCTATGATGATGTGTTTCAATGTGTGAGTCTGAAGACGATAAAATTACAAATATGCCTCCAAATGTCACAAATGTCCCAGAGCAACGGGCTACAAAGGCTGGACATTCCCATTAATCTAGCTTGTTTTAATGGTTGGATGAATCAAGCATCAAACATGCGTCGTTTCAAGTGTGGGCATGCTGAATCCCACGTTGATCCATCAAAGAAGTGAACGGTTTAGCCAGAATACAATCAAAAGCCAATGAATTCGCTGGGAACCTACAAATAATTGATGCTTGGGGTGATGGCTCTGTCTTGTTGTACTCCACTCCTCCCAGATAAGCCAGGATGACTAAAGTGGCAAAGTCACTTGTTCAAATCCGGCGTATCCGAACCCAGACAAACCCCCGGTTCTCTCTTTAGCTAGCATAGGCAGGTTCAACACAATAGGAGAAGAAACCACGCCGACGTATTTAGGGTTTTATACTATTTAAGACTTGGCCGGCGACAAAGGCCCCCCACGTATATTTCTAATCTCACATACTGTTAGTGAGGACGAGTGTGTTGTGTGCCATGTCCCCCACCTACAACAAACCCGCCATTTATTCTTGTCCCAGGTCTGAGACAAATCGTAGCAGTGGCATTGATAAAGGTTATCATGGCGATATATAGGCCACGTTCCATCTCATGTGTTGGCACCACGAGTCTAACCCTAATCAAAGCCCTATTAGTGGGAAGAAATTGGCCCAGCGCTGTGTACCTAAGTTGATTTCCGAGTAGATTCCAGGAGCAAAATATCTCTTTTCATTTCTTTCTTATTTATTTTTAAAATCTCGTATACTATCACTGATGAAGACACGGACTTGATGCACTGGTTCATGTTATTGTGCAGATGCGTATCATCAAGAAATCATTTCAGTATTGGAAAGAAATCGGCTAAAATTTCATTCAATGTAGTCCTGGAAATGGGATTCTCATTCCAGTCTTGTTTGAGCTGTGATCACAAAGTGAGATCACCTGAGAGTCAACATCCGGGAGCTAGGATGGAACAAGAAGGTGTCAACCGGTGGCTTTTGCCGAGAATTTCCGCATGCAAGTCTATTTTGGTCGTGTTGCGACCGAATTGAACCATCATACCTTGAATCGGGCCCAAAGGGCACCTTGTAACCAACCATGGAATGACGTGTTTGTGGTGGTACCACCCACCCCTTGGCTTGTCGCCTATTTCAACGCCGCTGAGATGCT
This sequence comes from Calonectria pseudoreteaudii, assembly GCA_001879505.1. NCBI lineage: Eukaryota > Fungi > Ascomycota > Sordariomycetes > Hypocreales > Nectriaceae > Calonectria > Calonectria pseudoreteaudii. The sequence continues at coordinate 248,230 of KV875276.1, forward strand.
CTGAAATACGTCAAGTCCAGGGATGCGAGCGAAACGAAGCTCCAATGAATAATTAATGAACAAACTGCAGTGGTTAAAGTAAACCACACCATTGAGACGAGTTTTAACCGTGAGCGGGTTCCAAGGGAGAACGTTTCAGTGAATTAAGGTTCAAAATGTAATCAAATAGGTCAATTGACAGTTGCTAATTCTAACCAAATGATCCATCTTGACTGATGGCGTTCTTCCAGGCCCATGTTGCGATCAAGGCTGGCCCAGGATCCTGGGACAGGGCGCCATGCTGCTCGAGTCACCATTCATCCTGCCTTGACTAATGGGGAGCAGCCTCGGCTACAGCTTTCGGCGTTCCAAGATGCAACTGGTCGTTCCGTTCCACGTGGAGTTTTCATCCTCAAGCACGATTTTGAGCATAAGCTGGTCTTGATGTCAACGTCCTCTTTTAGTCTAGCCTCCCCAATAACCTGGCATCTGATGGCTTCAGGCCAAGTCCGCCGGCCACCTTTCAAGCACACTGCTGACACTTTCCACTCCTCCCGTCCTTGTTCCAGCCACAAGGGCCTGTTCAGATCGTTTTCTCTGTTGGGAAGCCAGTTTCGCGTCCTCGCTAAAATCCACAGGAGATGGACCCTGTGGGGTGTGTTGATCCGCGCCCCAACACCCCCGCGCCCTTGGTACTCTGGATGAAGTCACTCATCACAGGTGATTGGAGAAGTATCCCCTCTCCATGTTCTCTGGATACTGAATTCCAGTTTTAATCTTAATAGAACTAAAGGACTTCTTTCATCCCTAAGCCCTGTTCAGAGCTGGCTCTCAATTGTCAGATCATAGGCGTCGCATGATAAAGTGCTAACGATGCTATCTCTGGCAGCCAGAACACCAATGAATTGTCAGATAGCGGAGTCTTCCGAGCCTTGATGACATCATTGTCATCAACTATGCTATAATTTACGCAAATAAGGTACAAAGTGACGCATTCTGCATCTCCTTCCACTTTAAGGGTTAGTATCAACAGGGCCAGATGCACGCCAAAAGAGGCAAACGCCGAGAACCAGCTCATGAACAGACATCGCCCCAATCTGCTCACTTTCTCTCATGAGCTCCCGCCCAACCATTCACCCCTGTTGCTCTTATCAGGATAAAAGCTGCTCAAAAGTCCCAGCTTCTGGATCTCTAGAAGCGAGGATGTTATTCATAATGTTGCCAAAAATGCAACCACACAGTCCGGGGCAGCAGGTGTGAAGTAAGTGGGAATCAGCCTCACCACTCAAATCACCCCTTTTGTTTTAATAATTTGTCTGAAACAAGGTTGTGCATACCTAAAGTCCTACTGATCGCCCCGCCATGGATGGATTCTCTGGTGTCAAATCGACATGCTCGTGACAACCTGGTTTCCTGATAAGATTTAATGATCCGCACAGCCAACCTAATAAACCTACAAAGAGTTGCCAAGGGAACTTTTGTTAATTTCGCATCTAAATCGTTTTCCAAGGAAATAATCTCACCGTGGATAATTTGCAAAGCACATTAAGTAGGCACATGTCTGTTCCTCAGGACGCGACATGAGAGCATTTAAACCACAGTTTCTGTGCCGGGATTTCTGGTCCATTGACAGGCTTTTTTTTAATCATTATCCTCCATAAAAGTCTTTGCACAACACTTTGAAATGTTTCGTTGGTATACTACGGTCATCTTTGCGGTCGCAGCTATGGCGCTTCCGGCAACCATTCCGCCACCCCAACTAGAACAACGTCACCTCAACGTTGAGGGAAAGAGAAGCGCAGTTGGCGATGGGGGTGGTCTCTTCGATCTCGAAAGTATTCCACACATGAGAAGCCCAGATTGCAACAAAGACGTTCTGTTCGATATCGAATGCCACCAAAAAAAAAAGAGAGGCGAAGATAAATGAGGCAATCTCCTCCACCGCGAAAGTACCCCAAACAAAGCTTGACTTGGCCCAAAATCGATCATGTGCATGCCTGAACGTTTTGGATCTTGGCTGTGGGACCGAAGCGCACGAGTCGATTTACTACATAAATTGTTGGATATTTAGGCTAAAGACTTCTGAATACTACCTGGTGAGGTGAAAAGAGGAGGCTTTTCACAGTGAGGTATTGGATGGATTCAGAAAGATGGATAATTTGACTTGGTTGGCTTTGATATACGATGTAGGCTATGCAGCGGATGATTTTAGGTGGTTATTGATGTGCCCTCTGTTTAGTGATGTCTCTCATCATGAATTACATCAGTTGCCCCTGCTGGTGGAGATGGTCTTGGTGTATTCTGCACACCCAAAACGGCGTGCACGGCGGACGTCAAAATTCACGACTTGCAGCAGTTAAGTCACAAGCTGAACCTGTCGTATAATTATGATGGATGAACGACACTATGGACATTATTAAAGTATGCAATCTTCATGGAATGAAAAATTGGATAACATAGTGCATACTTTGTGTACAAAGACTAGTGTTGGACCCGCCTCCTGTTGATGTGTGACGCATTCTCATGTACTTTATACAACAACCGCAACGACCCTATTGATTCCTCTAATACCAGCCATTCTTGCGGGAAGTTCTGGAAAATCGAAACTTACTTTTTGCATCTAGTACGCAATTCCCAATGATGGCAATGGGAATTCCTTCTTTCGCAGTCAAACCCCGCATCTACCTATCCCTTTCCCAAGCACGAGCCAGGGCGGGATGGTTTCAAGGAACTATAAACCGGAGCAGTGTGTATTCCAGGACATTGACAAGGGCCCAAATACCGACGTGACATGGTTATCTTATTATTAAGCTTTTATCTCCTCCTCTGTGTTGATGTGCCACGCACGGTTCATTCATTTCTGCCTATACACTGAATCCTGAAAAGTAGGGAAAACGCCATCGATCCAACACTAGAACAAGTTACTTGTATGTACGTCATATCATTGCGCCGCCCGCTAGTTCGTTTTCGGTCGAGCCGATACTGGAAGTCCGCATTCTGACCCATTCATCTCAATAATAAAGTTGGTGCGTTTCTTCACTAAAAAAACCAACGTGATTGCTAAAAATGTGACCAGAATTCAAAGGTAAATTTGTTTTTCGATTAGTACTAATCAACAAACGTTTAACTAGCCGTAACAGACAATGTCGTCGGTGTCAGCAAGATTCTTGGAGAACCTCGACAAACACGGAACTCGACATTTGCTCCGTCCGTAGGGCAAACTAGCATCAAGCGCTGACACTTGGCGTGAAGGTCACAGGTCTAGGCGCATAAAACGCGTAGCACGCCCGAGCTGGCGATGGGGATATCGAGACCCCAGGAGTAAGACTCCTTTTTGTGGGGGTCTGAAACATGGGGATTGCATTTTCAAGAAACTCTTCTTTACGAGTAATTACCGGAGGCCCTGGCCTCGTTATTCCAACAAGCAAATTTCTGGTATACAATGGTGAGGCAGAATGCGAGCGATGTTCCAGCATCAACATTTGCCGAAACTAAAATGAATATTGGCGATATTGCTCGCCTGTGCTCCGGTCAACCGTGCGGTTTGGATAAGACGGCTTCGCAGCTTACACATATTTGCCTGCCGCGTGAAAAAATAAAGTCTGACTAGATTATGCATCATCAGCTCTGCCGAAACGGAATATATGCCCCCCCC
>KV875276.1:251873-292756 GCA_001879505.1 Calonectria pseudoreteaudii
CCCCCCCCCCCCCCCCCACTAGGATGCAGTTCCATCAAGATGCGGGCGGTACCCCGTGTGACATGTTCGGCCGTGCCGTGCACTAGTCTACATTATCATCCAATAAGCATCATCCTCTGCGCTCCTATGAAACTGTTTGCCGACATAGCGGGGTGTTGCTATTGTAAGGTTAGTGTAGAGAGAAAGGGGGTAGAAGCCAAGCCCTATCCACTCATCTTGGCATTAAGTTTGCATAATCATTCTCTTTATACTCGTCGCCGAATACTCGCGAGAGTTCCAATGAGCACCTGTATTAATACAAATCGGAACGAAGCAAATGATTTAAATTGCTCTTCGTCACGAGCGATATTGACGCTCACGCGGCTGTTTGTTTTGGCAATGAGCCTAGTTCGGATCAAGATGCCCGAAACACGATCGAACGATGCGATGCGCTATTTGATCGATGGAATTCCCCCCTTCACTTTCATTGACTTAACGCACCGTTAGTCTTTTGTCATGTTTTCGCAATGATTGGATTACTATAGTGTCTCAGATGTCGGCTACCTAATAAGGAAGACGCGCACTGACGCATCGGAAGGGCTATGTGGACCTTCTGTCCCATGTCTTGCTGTGACGTGCCATGGTACGCCGTGCCCCCAATGCGAGACCTTCAGTCTGCCGTATTGTTGATTGGATAAACCTCCCGCTAGCCCTGGGCCTCACTACTGGTTTTGGCCAATCATGGGCCGCACACCTGTAATATTTGTATAGTATCACCACTCACCGGGGTCTGGTCAACCTGGCCATCATCTCAACTTTGGGGTGCATACGAAGCCAAGCAACCGAAGCTGTTGGCGTCGTCTGGATTGGCCACCTGGGGTCTTGGCCTCGGCCGCAATAACAACAATTCCGGTATAAATACGTCTCTCGGGACCATCGATTTGCAACGTTGGCATTCATCCTCAACTTCTTCCCTCTCCCTTTGAGCTCCTTTGCAGTTCATTTTCCCACCGCCAAGATGGCTATGCCCTACCCCGAAGGAGAGGTCTTCTTGAACCGCTCTGCGTTGAAGGTGCCCAAGTCTGCCCAGCCCAATGCCTGGTCATTCGATCCAGATGATGCTCTTGAGTTCTGCTCACACGTCCTAATCGAGTTTGTCTGGAACCGGTCGGGATTTCTTGTCGACGGGACAAGAAAGTACAAGGCTTACGCCCAAATCGGCAGCTTCAAGGCCTCCTACTCAAACACGTTCCCGGTCATGTTTGGCAAGACGGGTGCGCCGGCAGAGTTGGACGAAGATGAAGGCTTCAAGGTTGATGCCTTGTACCAGATTGAAATGCCAGGCGATGCTGCCGCGTTTCGAGATCAGGCTGCTGGCGGGCCGAACAAAGTGACGCTCATGCCGGTTCCCATTTCCAAGGACGCGAGATACATGTGGCTGGACCTGGTTGTTCCCATTCGCGCAATCTACCTCCCACTGGCGCAGAAGGTTGACGCGGCCCACCCCGATATGTGCACCTACATCATGATCGATTTTCGATACAGGAGCGGTGCCAACATGCTGTTTGAAAACTACGATTCCCCTACCCTAGGTCTGAAATTGGACAAGACAGCGGAAATAGCTGCCTACAATTTGCTGGCCCAGGAAGATCCAATCAAAAGCTTTCAAGAAATTCTTCCCTCCTGGGATGAAAATTGGATCATCCGAGTCCGAAGCGCCAAGCACGCATCCAGACCATCGCTGGCAAAAGTTCAGTTACACGAATGGTCTTGATGTACAGCCCGACCAGACACTGCAGATTGACTTGCAGGGTGTTTACAGTTTCCTGCTTGTACCCCGCCAAATGCGTAATCCTGAAAAGGGCCTGTTCATGCCTCGGGACCCCAACGATACACTGATTAAAAACTTGCCCCAAGACTTCACCAACACTACCTCCTACGACATCAAGAGCAAAAGTCGAGCTTTCCAGTTGCTGGATTATTCAAAGGTTATTTCTGATCATTATGGAGTTGATGTGGTCTGGCAACCCTATGAATATGAGGAGGAAGTCAAGTCCCTAATTGCGCACTTTTTTCATCTCTCAGTTACAACCGGGGTTTGCATGATCCCTGCTGTTGGACCGCTCCTATCAGCCAGCTACAATGTTTTTATCGAGGCAATTACTGATCCTCAATCCTTCAGGAAGAATGATATCCTACAGTTTGATAGCAGCATAATGGACGGAATAATCGCCTCAGCAGTTACAATCGCTGGGAACATAGCCACGAAAGGAATCTACATACCAAAGGGTAAAGGGCCGGTTGCGACAAAGCCCAGCAGCAAATAGTTGCACATTTTGCTTGAAAATATATCTGTATTTTGTGCCCCTACTTGTCCAAGCAAAACTCTGCCCCTCGTATCCAGACCAATTCTCGCCTTTCTCAGACAATTCTTTTGCCCTGCTGCTTAACCATCAGTCCAGCCCACTGTCGCAGCTCTCCCGTGTAGGTCCATTTTTGGACTCATTTATAAACCCTAGATCGATGACCTTCCGAACTTGATAGCTCTCTTGGACCTTGCTGGGTTCGAATACACATCACAAAATCATGGATCATCAAGTTGCAGCAGAATGCCATATTAATTATCTCGAGAAAGTATAACTATTCTCCTTTAAAAAAAAAAAGTCCAATCAATGACGCCTTGCTATACCAGATATTTTGTTGTTGGACCCAAAAAATAAGAACAAGAAAGAAAACACAAATATGCTACCGTTATCGTTCATTTCCCATTCTGAGGCACTAAGCCAACTCCCCCCGGTACTGCGCCTGTGAGTAACTCCTCCCATGCTCGGTATGACCTTCGCGTGAGCGATTTTGTAGTCAACTTCCATCTTCGCTCCTCTCCTCTCCTCTCCTGCCATTATACTCTGTAGAGGTTGTAGGAACTAACGGTTCCCTTGGTCTCCAGAGTGTGAGGGGCCTCAGAGACGGGGTCGTAGGCACCCGCCTCGATGCGAATGTTCTTGGCGGTTCGGTGAATGGTGGTGAGACCGCGCTTCAGCGAGCTTCCGCGGCCCATTTCGGGCGGGGGAGCCTTGAGTCCGTCCTTGCCGACGGTGCCCATCTCCATGGAGTCGACCTCGGAGCGCTTGATGAAGATGCGGGGCGGGTGCGGGATGTGGGTCAGGATGAGGACGACGAAGAAGCAGATGGTGATGGTGGGCAGCTGCCAGGGAGTCAGGAGGAACTTGGCAGTGAGGGCAGAGTTTGTTCCGATGAGGGCGACGAGGCCGAGACCGACGCCGATGAGGAAGACGGTGGCGGTTCGGAACATGTTGAAGATGGTCCATCCCCTTCTCTTGGACAGGAGATGCATGAGCATGAGCAGGATGATGACAAAGGCAGCGCTGAGGAAGACGTAGATAAAGATGAGAACCAGGCGGTCGGCCGTCATCTCGACTGCCTCAAGCTCAGTCGTCTCGATGTCCTTGGCAGGCGACTTGCCGCCCGACTTCTTGGTGTCCGACTCGTACGAGAGACCAAAGGCGTCGCTGATGGCGTTGACGACAATGTTGGAGATGGTGTTGAACTTGATCTCAAATGTCTGGTACGTCTTGTCGGTCTCCTTCCAGTCCGACTCCCAGAAGCTGTCGGGGATGGCCAGGATATCCTTCATGGTCTTCTCGAGGTCCTTAGCGCTGTCTCCACCCTTCTTTGCAATGTCGGATCCGTATTTGTACAGCAGCTCGTATGCGGTTTCGTTAATGGCTTTGACCACCGTTTCCGTCTTCTCGCTGTCCAATGCCTTGTCCAGACTCTCAACAAGCTTGTTGTAGGCGCCGCGATACGACTCAATGGCACGCCACCACAGAACCCACTGGCCGCTACCCTCAGCCAACAGAACTAGGACAATGTGGAAGGGCAGGTGGATGACGGTCCAAAACATTTGGTTGACGGCCCTCATGTGGTTGTGGTGGTGCATCCAATCGAAGTAGAGCTGGAAGGTGATGTAAATGATGGCGGCGGCGCACGTAATCATACCGCACAGGGCAGAAGACCAGGTGTCGGTGATACCCTTGATCCATGTGTACTCGACAATCTTGGTGATGTTCTTGGAAAGGATGATGACACCTTCACCGAGGATAATCAAGGTCAAAAGGTTGAGACGCTCATTGAAGTGGGTACCCTCGAAGCTGAGCGTCTTGGACAGAGTCGAGTGAAGGATGACGGCAACCATCTCGGTCAGGCCAGCAACATACCAGATGATCAGCAAGTGCTTATCCGCCGTCTCTGGGTTGAGCAGAGCGCAGACGAGGTACACAACGGCAGGCAGGACATGGATAGCAACGGCAGAAAGAAGAGCGATTCGGCTACGGTGATGGTTTCGTGCATGGTACAGCACTGTGCCGTACTGGAGAGCAAGCACAATTCTGGACGACATGAGACAGAAGGCTTTGCACTTGTTAGTCAAGTGTTGCGAAGTGGGGGGAGGCATGCATAGCATGGAGGCTTCTGCTTACACATTGCCCTGAAGATGGGGGCGACGATGCCGTTTTGGTCAAACGAGACACCAGCAACGGCAAAACCCATCATGACACCCAGATGGCAGGCACGAGCGGCACGCTGCAGCACTCCATCCTGTCCGAAACGGGCATCGTGGACGGTGGTGACAAGCCATGTAATCCAGAGCAGTCTAGAAAACGGTTTTGCATTAGAAGGATTGCCAAGACAAGACGATAGCGATAACGTAATGAAAAAAAAAAGAAAGAGAGGAAAGGGAAAGGTGGGAGGGAGGTGGGGACCCAAGGCTTGGGCTTTGGGGTAGCACATACAAGAAGTAGCTAACGAATGAGATGAGGTTGTTAATGTCGACAATAGGATGCACAGTTGCAAAGACGTTGAGGTTCGCGACGAACCACAGATCGTAAAACAGCTAGAACGACATGTTAGGCACACACGGGTTGGGCATAACTAGGCAAAGCGGGGAGAGTTGATCAACATACCTCTGAAGTCGACGCAGCTTCTCGCTGTCATTCCGAATAAGCCCCGGGATTAGCATGACATTTCAACGGCGGCGGGGGAGGGGGATCGGCAGCGCGCTACGGCCGAGAGAGAGACGACATACCTTGCGGAACTGCAGCGGCGACTCTTCGTGATCGCCGACCTTGTCCGGGGGCGGCAGATGGTGACCATGGCCGTGATCGTGACCGTGGCCGTGGTCGTGCTCATGGTCACCAGGGTGAATCAGGTGCTCGCCCTCCTCACCTTCAGGAGCGAGAGGATTCTGTACCAAGCTGAGGCGGGAGCTGGCAAAGCGAAATGTGGTGCGGGCGGACCTGAGCTTGTGGCCCAAAGGAGTTGTGGCCGAGTCTCCATCGTGGCTAGAGTCCGAGTTGGTCATGACGGCGGCGGTGGTGGGTGAGTGGCCAGCCTTGGGGGGGAGGGACTACTTGCTGAGCAGGCAGGCAGGCAGCTCTGGGGGAGGAGGAGGAGGAGGAGGAGACTGGGGGTTACCGGGGGCTTGGGAGAGAGCCAAGACAAGAAGTGCAGAGACGGCGCGTGGTGTGGTATGGAAATGGGATAATATATCCGGGTCCCAGTTGCTGCGTATCTGGTGGTGGTAGTGGTTTTGGCTTTTACTTTTTATTTTTTTTTCTCCTCCCCCAGCTCACACACACACACCTCACCCTGGTCCCGGCCCTCGTCCATTCGAGCATGGCTGCCCCGAGAATGGTCTAAGGTCTAAGCCGCCGTAGGGCTGCAGCCCAGGGACAGCGTCCGTCACTGTCCAGCCATGCTTGGAGGGGGAGTCTTGGCCGTCCGCGGTGGGTGGTCCCAGCACGATTCGAGGCCTCAGGGGCCTGAGGGTGGAGGCGTGGAGGCGTGGGGAGTGGAGCATGGATGGCTGACTGCAGCCCAAGCCCAAGCCCGGGACGTGGTTGTGTTGAAGACGACGACGGATTCTCGCTTTCCCTCCGTCCTTGACTGGCTCGATGGCTCGATGGTGCGCTCGCTGCATTCCGTCATAGCCGGCCTCCCTGGCGAGCGACGTGGTCGCGCAGTCAGCGCTATGTCTCGCCCCCCGTCCGTCGTCAAGGACCGGAGGGGCTTACGCTTACCGGTAGTCTTAACGAGTATGCTTCTTCTCCAAATTAGCGTGGTGCGGGCCTCTCCCCCCCCCTCCCCCCTCCCCTCTCACCCAGCCTAGGCCCCGGGCTATATTAATCCGTCATGCCAAATTTGGCCCCCAGCACCGCCACGAGTGCATCCAATGGGGCGCACGCATCTGCCAGATGGTCCCTGTCCGACACCGAACGACGACTCATTCGCTGGGCCCCGCGCCTAGCCAGGCTGGATTAGCTTTGATGAGTGGCGGCACAGGTTGGATCGCCACGACTGTTTTACGAGGTGGTGACCCGCGACTTGGCTGTCGCCAGCAGCTCCCACACTGCAATATTGCGAATAAGATTGTTCTCGTATCTGGTCATCTGTACAGCGTACGCGGGGTTGATCTTTTACCAGTGGGATTGGGGCTAGGCCGCATTGGTGCATGTGCTGCGCGCTGGGGGGTTCATCCTCCAAGCGCCCCCCAACCACAGGCAGTCGTCTCGCTGAAACAGTCGGCCCCAAGTCGTCAGCAAACAAAAAATCCCACGACTGGAAACAGACTCACACGCTACGCATGCCCGATCGTGGGACAATCGCTGCCAGACTTGCCCATAGTTTGCGCCATTAAGGCAGCGTGCGTCGACACCGCACTATGGGCCTCCCCTCCCTCCTCCCTCCCAAGGGTTGGTTGGGTTGGCCCAGCTAGATCGACTAGCCTTGATGACGTTAGCAAAGAAAATGAGTAAACCCCATTGCCCCAGGTACCCAATGGTCGACAGAGATTCCGCAACGAGATCCAGCTGCGGGACTCGTCAACTGGCCTGTTCCGCGGAGCCAATATCGTCGTTATCGTTTATTACGGGGCTGCTGACAGGATCGTGAGCAACACACGGACCGCGATCCTCCTTCACTGCCCACAAGCCGGGGACGTAACCAAGCGTCTCAGACTGCAATGGAACTTTTATTGACTTTGTGTTTCGAGCACTTCACTGCCGATTGTGCTGGGTGTCACAAAAGGGCGCCGAACTCAGCCAAGACAGCGTGAGAAACAGCACAGCGGCAGCAGCAGCAGCAGCAGAAGCAGCCCGTGGCTTGTGGCCAACTCACATCGGTGACACCGAATGACACGGCCATTGGCTCCGCATGTTTTGTGCCAGTATCAAGCCCGTCCAGCTGGCCCAAGCCCCCTCTTCTGGCGGCCCTTGTCTTATCGCGTAACGTAGCAGACAAGAAACCGCCAAACAAACCACAACCACCACAGCGACGAACAAAGCATACCAGGCGCGCGGCGCCCCTAGGATGCCAGGTCAGATAACCGCATGACCCCTTCAGCGAGCGGCCCGCATACAACTAGCGGGCGCCTCACAAAGGTCTGGGCCACGGAGCTGAGGGGGACCGATGTGAGGTTGCAAGCTCCACCCCGGCTTGCTAGCGGCGGCACTTGGGATAAATTTACCTTCGCATCAAGGTAAGACACCATCATGGTGAACTCTACGAGTGCCGATTTTGCCGTATCGTGCGTCCTCTATTGAGTCAACTTGTCCATCAAACATGCGCCACAGTCCTTGAAGTGAAGGGTAGCTGTCTACGGAGTAGCTAGGCTAGCCTTTTCCATCCGCGGATTCCTGCACCAGACTCCAGCCCGCGCCACAGAAGGTCCAATAGCAGCGCGCTAATAGGACACTCGGGTAATATTGGGCTAGGTCCTGTTTTATTTTCTTTTTTATTTTCTCGTGCTCCTCTAATTTGTTTCCAAATCAAGCATACCCGACCATCAGCCGCGGTTGGTGCAAGCGGAAAAAAAACAAAGCAAAAAAAACAAGCCTCAGTGCGGCTGAACCGACCAGCCACGTCCGTTCCCCGTCCTCGTTTCCGCGCAAAACACAGCCTCTCTCGCGTCAAGCCGGAACCAGCGTAGCTCACATCAAAAATAATCTGCCCCCCTCCCGATGGGCCTGCACCAAGGATATAAGAGCACCTGCATGGCACTCGCGCGCACCTGCATCACTCGTCGTTTTCCTTCTTGCGCTTGGTCCAATGCGCATCATGTGTAGCCGACCCTCGACGCTCTTCACCCGAAACATTGCCCTGCCTTGCTGCGGAAGCCTATGCGGGGGGGCGGCCAATCGCGCGCGCATCAAAGTGATCGGCATCATGACCACAAAACGCATAAAAAGCACAGGGACTGTTCATTCTTTTGTTTGCCCTGTTTGTAAGCTAGACACTGTAGTTCCCGCACAAAGTGTACAGAGGCGCTTAACACCAGCTGCGCTTGATTCAACACCAACCTATGTCGCCGAGTCGTTTCGTTCTAAAGAAGGAAGTTAAAAAAAAAACACTCTTGTAACTTTCCCGATTTACATTGCATAAATTTTCGAACACCGAGATCTGGATCTAGATCAATGGACTATTATCCACATCCGTGTATGAAACGAACCGTTGGCCCTCTCCAGGGTAGGACACAATCACACCTAGCCCCAGAGAGAAATCGAATAAGATAGAGATACTACCATTCGATTGCCTGATTTAATTATGCAATCAAGCATGTAAAGTTTGCCAATTGATCAGTTCATCTTGTCATTGAATTGAGTTTATTTTATATGGGATGATCATCGTGCTGGGCACACTCAATCTCGGGTAAACTAATAACAGGGGGAGGATTTAATAATGTTCCGTTGACTTAATCGACATCATTTTATTTTTTAACTTTGTCGAATACATGTCACGGACCATAGTTTTTGATGAGATAGTATTCCCGAGGGGTTCATCTGATACCCTCCCCAAGTTCTCCGGAAATTAGAAAACAGCGGGGCCCAGGAAATGACAGAGTTTCCCAATCAGAAAATTCTCCGATGAATTCAAAATACGAGATGAATTTACCATGTGCAAGGAGTATTGCATTGCATCATCAGAAGTCCCCTTTTTCTAGCCTTCGATGACGAATATTGTTGGGGGTAAGCCTTATATGCCGTCATCATCCATCTCATAGGTGTGGGCGCCCTGCCCCCCCCTCCGTTATCTACTCCATACATATCTACCGTTGCAAATAGGAGTAACATCGGGGGGGGAGGCCAAGGGCTGAAAGAGGCAAGGTGTCGCCTCATGCTGACCCAAACCGCGCAACCCCTGTGCCTGTCAGATTCTAAACCCCTCCTCAGGACAAATCTGACATTGACGACTGACGACTATTCCCTCGCGCGCGCAACCAGTCACCGCATGTTCGAGAGCGAACCGCAATATCAACATTATGCTTCCACCCGACGTGAGCGAGGAGGAAAACCTTGAGCGCATGCGGCGGGGAGATTTGTACCATGCCATCACTCCACAGCTGGTGGCTGCTCGCAAGCGGTGCAGGCTCGCCATGAGGCGGTTCAACGCGGCGGGGTATCTGAGCCATCGCGAAATAGCAGAGCACTGGAAAGAGTAAGATGAGCTCGGATCCCCTGCAGATCTCTCTCGCTACGTACTACCGGACCGTTTTTTAAGCCATGTCCGACGTCTAACCCAAAAGATAGAATCACGAATAGTGATCGTCCACTGCCACCGCCCGCCGCCACCGAAGAGGAAGATGGCGCCGTGCTGCACGAGTATCCCTGGGTAGAGCAGCCCATCTACCTGGATTACGGAACTAACATTAAGGTTGGAAGTAATGTTTTCATCAACTTTAATTGCACCCTGATCGACACTTGCTTAATTACCATTGGGTCACGGACGCTGTTTGGTCCCAATGTGTCCATCTACAGCGGCGGCCACTTGCTCGATCCAGCTCTGCGAAACGGTGCTGAAGGACCCGAATTTGGAGCACCAGTCACTATTGGAGAGGACTGCTGGATAGGAGGCAATGTCACTATCCTCCCGGGCGTCACGATTGGCAATGGATGCACGGTTGGGGCAGGAAGCGTTGTTACCAAGGTAGGCGCGTCGAGATTCCCCCCTTTTGACCACCAAGTGGTTTGTTAGAGATTCTGAGGCTGAGTAAAAAATATTGTTGATAGGATGTTCCCGAGTACCACGTTGTTGCAGGGAACCCGGCTAGAATCCTTCGTAAAATCGAGAGCAGTTCCAAAGCAGGGCCAGAACCCGGACCCGGCAGCTCCACCAAGACAGAATTGTGATTAGCAGATGTAATACGTCATATTGAGTTACGAGACGAGAAAGATGACACTCATAGCACGCGAAATTTGATACGAATATACCAATTTAAGCGGCTGAACATTATATACCATTCTACATTGAGTTCCAGATGGAGCTGGGTATAGAATCAGCCAGCATACATGCCGTGGTTACTCAACTGGATTATTATAGTAGTATCAAGTCCGAAAAAAATGTATATTCAATGAATTATGTTTCCTAACTAGATTCCCTTTCTGCAAATCCACAACGCTGGCAGCAGGGCGATTTTCAATACCAGACCCTATCTGGCTGATTGCTACCCGCATCGTGCACAGCCTGTGGATCGAAGATGATATTAAAAGTATGCGAGCTTGGAAAATCAATAAAATTTCTTTTATCCACTTGCTGAAGGGTTTGTGCTCCAATCTATATCGTTTGTGCCGCTTTAGTCCATTTCCGGGACTGGCTTGGTTCTTATCAGGGGCTATCCACCAAGTTTCAAATCGGGAGATCCAAGACACCGTGAGTGGATATTTAAGACTCGCGCAGTTGTCAGTATCCTGTTATTTCTGATTTACACCGCCTGTCGGATTTTCATTCTTGCTAAGGTTGTCGGGAGTTTGCTTCGTCTCCCTGCTGATGCATTTAGAGCAATTTGGCCAGCAGCGATGCCACATTCTGGATAACAGACAGACTAGTTGCCACAACCCCAAGTTTTAGAGCTCTTACACACTATTTAATATGATAGTAAAATGGTTATGGGCTGTCAAAAACCAGGTTCATGTTCCACGTGCACACATGCATCGTCGGCCTGATCAACCGATGGATGCGGGACCCACATGCCGAATGTTTCCACACTCAATGGCCCATTGCTTGGACCTCAATGAAACCACCATATTTGGGATACGAAGATTGCGCTCTGGCACCTAATATGATTTTCAATTTATTGCCAAATATGACATAGCTCCATCCCGACCGTATCGTCTCAAATCTCAATCTAGGGAACCATGAAGTCCTCGACTTGGAGCTCAGCGGCCAGATTAAGAATCTCGGTTGGAGAGATCGTATATTCTCCATCTGTCCCTAAGAATCCCCAATACGACGTATCGATGGGGCCGGATGCATAAGGGTCCTCAATCCCGAATCCAGCTTCCACCACTGAGTTTGACACGTCCGTAGGCGGATTGCTCTCCTCTTGGCATTGGCGCAAGTATGAAAGCATGGTTTGTTCGAGGCGGCTGAATTCTCGCTTACGGAGTGGCGCAGAAGGGCTGCCTCTCTCAATCATCATGTCAAACACGCGGTGCCCCGCTGCTAGCCACGATTTGTCTGGAACAAAGTCTGGGAAGAAAGCCTCAATAACGTAGAGGAGAAAGGCAGATGAAAATGCCGTCTCGACTTGAAATGGCAGAAACGCATCTAGTTCGATTTTTTGTTAAGCCTGCACACATGTAGACACGTTTCTTGTCCGGTTACTTACCGAGTAGGTTTATCTGACCAAGTGCGTTCAATGTTTTCAAAATGTTTAATGCCGAAGTCATGCAGGATTGCAGTAGTGAACTGATGGGTCCGTTAGGGATAGACTTTTCATGGTCACCCTGGGCTAGCCTCCACTGTAGCATGCACATGACTAGTGGACGGGTTGTCAAAACAACACACTGGTCTGGTTAGTATGGAAATGTGACGGATGATAAACGGAAATGGAATTGACCGACATGATGATAAGAAAGCAGTAATCTGGTAGCCACTTTGGATGTGCGATTGTCGATTCCTCGGTGCGTGCTCGCCAAAAAAGACCGAAGATCTCGAGATACTTTGGCAATATCATGTAAAACCGACTGAGTGTCCTTTATTAAAGTACCATCGAAGTTTCTATCAACACCATAGACTCCTATTGTCTTGTTAACGGGGCTCCG
This sequence comes from Calonectria pseudoreteaudii, assembly GCA_001879505.1. NCBI lineage: Eukaryota > Fungi > Ascomycota > Sordariomycetes > Hypocreales > Nectriaceae > Calonectria > Calonectria pseudoreteaudii. The sequence goes on from KV875276.1 coordinate 263,969, forward strand.
AAATTGCGGCGATTTCATAAGACCTACCGGTGAGGATCTTCGCTGTAAGGCGAGATAATCGGATCTGCAAGGTCAACACTACAGCTGCCGTAGAGTTATCGACCTCGGAGGGAAGTTTCATGGTAATGTCTTCATCTCGGATCGAACTTGTTGCTCCCACTAGTGTACCAAATTCCCTATCAATGATATATGAAGTCCAAAACATGGTGTTGCACCGCCTTGCGTGCTCTTCATCCACTTGTTCGAGTGGCATTTCTCTATGCCAACCCTCCACAACACAAAGTCGAAGCCCTTGTCCAATCTGTATTGGGTTAGAATAAGATGAAAAAGTTTTCATGAATTGAATAGTGAAGCCTACCAGTTGGAACGCCATGAGTCTTAAATCCACGGCTTGGAGGTACATAGCCGCCAAGCACAGAGTCTCGACAGCTGCCAGCGAGTCCTTTTCAACTGGGATAATACTCGGGATTAATGATAAGCCTCGAGAAGCGTAATTAATTCCAGGCACGGAATCGGGCAAGCCGATATTGGTGAATGCTTCACCAAAGGCAAGCACAAATAAGAACTGTGAATACCAAAACCGGTGTTGTTTTGCTTCTCGGGCGGGGTTCTCGTAGAAGCGTTCCAAATGTTGATGAAATGAGGCATGATTAATAATTACTTTGAATGGGCCGAGATGATACTCTACCGTGGATAGTAAAAAGAGAGCATAGTCGTGTGACGGCAGGTTATTCACATCTGGCTGCTCGGTTAATCCAATAGGGTTCCATGTTAGATCCAAGGTCTGGAGGTCCCAGGGATCAACTGGCGGCTCCGGTTGTGGCATACGACTGCCAATTATGGCTAGTACACGTCTGCAGAATGCCCATGAGGAGGTCGGGCCCATATACCCTGTTGAGGGTTAGCATCACTGGATCATTCCAGAGGCGATTCACCAAGGGATGTGAGTTTGGAGATTGCGCACAGTATTTTCCATGAGGATCTCGAGCAAACGTCTCACCGCTGTCAACAAGAGGATTCCGATTGAACTCGGCGAGCGTGGAGTCGGGTGGGCTTCTACCAGTCCCTTGGCGATCCTGGTTCAAGGATCTATTATCCGCTAAATAGCAATGGGATTAATTGGGGAATAAATCAGAACTCATTTAGAATTACAACGCACCGGTTCCTCTTTGCTCGCTTCTTGTCTGATTTGCATATTCGTTTTCGAGAGCAATAGCTGGCTCGGATGCAGATGCCGATTCCAGCGGTGATAGTAACGTGTGATGCAGAGTAGTGTCATCTTGTGGTGATGAAGTTGGACGAGCATCAGCTCGCTGAACCTCTTGGGCGCGGTCCTCTAACGACTTCAAATAGCTATCTATTGTGTTATTATATGACTGTTAAGGTTTTTGATGCTCATATCTTTCTGTCTATGAAGATGTTTCGGGTAAATGTACCAACCTTCGAGTAATGCTTACCCGGGCGTCCTCAGGCTTGAGAATGCATGATTCTCGTTTTCTTTGACACCGCGTACAAGGTACGGTACCCGAGCACCGTACCTTCATCGCATGACATCGGGTGCACCTGCGTCATGCATCAGGGCCTGAACGGCGGCGTGCGTTTCCCTTCTGACTTACGCTCGAATGCATCTTCTGCTGACTCTGTGGGGATCAGCCCTTCCAGACATGACAAATGTGGATACGTATTCTGGGTTTTTTTGAGTCTGGAACCCTGTTTCTTGGCTGGCCCGGAAATAAACGCGCCTGTTTCGCGTCGTGGGTTCTTGTGTAACGCCTTTTCCTCCTGATCAATTGAGAAGGAAACTTCATTTCACAAGAGAGCCGAGGTCGTCGGCCGCTGATGCCGACCTTGCTCCGCATTTGGCCGGGGCAAGGCTAGCCTGAAGAATCATAGTGTGCGAAGAGCGGGGCATAACTTAATCCTCTCCGGAGGCTCAGTCATTCCTCCGTCGGCGAGATGAGAAAGTCGCTGATGCACGATGCATTAATTGAGACCGAAAAATCACATTTCTGTTTGTCATGTTGCTGTAAATGAGGAATGAAATGCGAGAGAAGTGGATGAATCAAGCTCGGAGACGGATTGTGACGCTGCGTCTTGAGCAAGGATATGAAGGCTGGAAAATATGACCGAGAACTGTGCAGGGCAATTTTCACATCATAAAACACTACCTGGAGACTCTTTGTCCTGTTTTCTCTAGCAGTGAAACTATATGGAAAATGATGTTTTTTTTTGCAAATATTCAAACCCTACCCTGTAAGAAGCAAAACTGGAGTACGAGCATCAAATTCGGCTCATAGCTCTCCTCCAAGGGCAATTCGCATCACGCTTTGTTTGATCATTTTTGCAAATATCTTACTCAAATGTTCCTGCGCGAGGAAAATTTCCTACATAAAACAAAAGAAAATTTGTCAAAGTATTTGAATGACGTAGCAGACTCAAGTGGGAGGAAGCTAATAGATGTGCGATCCTCTCTCGTTTGCTACTTCCTGCTGACCTGGCCAATAACGATGATTGCACGAGTCAGTGACTGGCTAGATGTGGGATCCATTGAAGAGCTCAGTAAAGCTCGTGTGGCAAGCTAGGAACCGGCTAGGCAAGTCTCCTTCTCAGCAGCATTCTTGTATGGCCCCAGACCGTAGGAGCGTCATGTCCGTCTCGCTAGCTCGTAGCTTGCGGAATGATGACCCCCACAAGATAAAACCTTGAGGCCCAAGGCCCGAGAGCTATACCGTCAATGGGTCAAACAATGGCCGTGGTGCTTTGTTTTGTCACGAGAGGGTTTGAAGCTAAGGCGAAGGTTTCTGCCCCGCCATGCCAGAGTGCCAAGTAACTCCGCCGATCAAGCCCTATTATGACTGATAAATGATGGTATGCCGCCAGTCTCCTCAGGACACCTTTCAGGTATGCCATGAATAGTTGAAATGGGGCGGAGCTCGTACGAGCTCGTCAATGTAGTCGGAGACCGTCGCCTCCCCCGCGTGCTTCAGATGCCAGCCACCCGACCAACAAAGTCAAGACTTCGAGGTTCCCCGTTATAACTATCGTCAAGTACCAAAGGACTTCCGGTTTGAGGCTTGTTTTCATTGTCTTCATTCTGAATTTTGGCTTGCTATTTTTACACAGTTTGCAATTTCTGAAGAATCGTCACAGGTGCACTGCCGGCCACACTCGATAAGAGCGCACATGCCAACATGGCACCCGCGATCACCTCACCTGCTCCTATGATGGCTGCGACTCACTTTTCCCACTACAACATCTCTCACCACAGGCATCTCTCCGTTTCCGTCGACGACGGCAGCAGAAATGACGAATTGCCGCGTAGCATCGCGCAGCCGAGCTCGAGACGACAGAGCACAGTAGATACGTCGAGCATATCAAGCGTCGTGTATTCGCTGAAGCGTCGCAGCTCTCAGCAACTGGGTTCCGACACATCATCTAGGCTTTTGAACTCGACACATGATTCGATATTAGAATGGATTAGCGCACAGCGAATGAGCCACCTCCCGCCAGAGGGAAGTAGCCATGACAAGGTGCTGGCCTGGGCTCAGCTGTTTGTCGAGAGACTGCATGCGTTCGAGCTGGCAATTGAAGACTTTGCCGGTGACAGCTACCTGGCTACTCACCTCGCCTATGGCTACTGCATTGTTCTACTAGAGGTTTGTCGTCCTAGAACACAGGAAGAGAAGGGCGATGGGGATATGCGCTAATCCGCTGTAGCTCGGTAAAGAGAATGCCCCAGCCCTGATGACGACCTTTGGGTTCTTTTACAACATGTCAGTGCCATTGCTGAACTTGCTGGAACGTGCCGAACTGTTTGGAGTGTCACAAGAAATTAAGGAACAGCTGGTTTTGACACTGTCGGACCTTGTTACCTTGGTCGCTAGCGTTTCGACTTATTTCCACAGAGCGATTCGTGGCGTGACAGAGTCTTCGCTTTCCGTCAACATCTATGGCACTTTCCCAACAGAGATCAAGGCTTTTACAGTACGGTGCGCGAAAACTGCCGACTCTATGTGGAGGCATCAACTCATGAGAGAGGGCTTAGATGCCAATATGGGTGAGTTTTCCGCACTAATGAATACTCCTGGAAGAAACATAACATTTACTAACCTTTGGCTTCCTACATCTCAGTTTCTTCTGTTAAGACTATCAAGACATGGGTGGCTCCAGAGGACCACGTACTCACCGATGTTGTTAATATGATTTCTCATCTCGCACACGATCGAGAAGAACTCACTTGCCTTTGGATAGCGCCAATTTTAACGCGTTTTTTGAAGGGGCCAGATAGAATCATGACCATCAGTGGCAAGTCAGGATGCGGAAAGACTGTTCTGGCTTCCGTCATTGTCGACCATTTGCAACATGCGATTGGAGGAGTCTCATACACGACTCTCTTCATTCCTATTGGTAAGCACAGCTTAATTGCGCTTTTCTACCTGTTTTCATCCATGCTGATAATATAGATGGTCGAATTCCTGCCGAAACTACTCCCGGCGCTGTTGCCAAGGCTATTCTCTGCCAGCTTTTCCAGAAACGCATTGGCAATGTCCAGTTGCTGCAAACACTTTTTGATGCTTGCGAGCGCTGCAAAACTGCCGACAGCCGCGAAGATTATGATACGATTGTCTGGAGCGCCCTGGAGCGTGCCATGGCTGCTCCCTTGCCAGGCTCAAAAGAGCTCGTCATCATCGTTGACGGTGTAGATGAGGCAGCTTGCGGAGAGTCCGAGTTGCTCAGAAAGCTGGTAGCAGCAACAAGCAACGGCATAAACGTTAAGTTGATCGCCCTTGCAGGTGAGAAGCCATCAATCAAGCTCGAATCAACACATGTCCACATCAATGAAGACCTGGTATTAGACGACATTTCGGCTGTAGTCCGCGGGCAATTGGAGAATGCTGAAGGATTTATCAAAATGTCCGAGATGAATCAAGAGATGGTTATCAACCAAATTGCGCAGGCTTCTAAGACATCGTTTCTTTGGGCCTCACTGGTCGCGAGACGGTTGCGCCAGGAGGAAAGTTTCGATCACATCCGCAAGATTGTTAACTCGCTCTCAAGCTCCAATGCAGGCATCGCAGAATTTGTGCTTCATACCACCCAATCTTCTGCAGTGACAGATACAGCTAAACTGATGCTGTTATGGCTTGCTGTTGCCGAACGGCCGCTGTCACTGAAAGAGCTGGCGGCCCTTGCATCAATACAGGCTGATAAAAGCACCATCACGGATCCGCATCATAATATCATGGCGGTTCTGAAGCCCGTAAACTCTCTCGTCATTGTACAAGATGGCTTGGCGAATCTTCGCCACCGCGAAATACGTTCTGCGGTATGGGATGTTCAAAATAAGGGGAAATTGGTGCATGGAATCAAAGATCCTCATGCAGACCTCACCACTCGCTTATTGTTTTACATCAAGCACACCATGACTGAGCAACACGAGCCGTCTCTTACAGTTCTTGGAGGCCATGAGACTAAGCATTTCTTGAACAAGTATCATCTCCTCGACTTTGCCATCCGATATTGGCCGGTCCACTTCAGGAAAACAAATTCCTTTGCGAAAGAGGGTGAAAGTGCGGTGATCAAATCATTCATCAAAGTCTTTCCCACAACAACATCTGCCCTGCTCCTTCAAAGCACCTTATGGGAACATAAGCCTACGCCTCTTTTGATTCAATACCACGCAATGGTCACGAACATTTGCCGACGGCTCTTGACTTCTAATAATACGACGTCGTTGCAAGCAATGATTTCGCTAGCCCTTTTGTACCAACAAGTTGGCTTAGCAGCCGAGTCAATTCCTCTCTTCTACGAAGCCACCATCATAGCCAACGCTCTGCTTACCACGCGCCATGTTATTACTATGCATGTGGCTAGTACCTTCACAGAACTGACCGATTCAATAAAGACTACCACAAAGTCGGACATTATGGTTAAAAGAGAGGAAGTTCTGCTCGTCCTCGTTGAGTGCTACAGGACTCAGTGTGGTAAAAGCGCCGAGGTTGTGATTACGACACTTAACCAACTGGTCGAGCATTACTTGTTGATTAAGGAAGAGAAGAAGGCCCAAGAGATTATTGACTCTATTGAGAACATCAACTCAAATGAAATGGTGGAGAGTCATGGTTCTCTACCAGTGCATCCCAGAAGACGGCAGGAACGACGTCGGGAGGAAGAGAGTGTCAGCCTGCTTTTAGATGTTCAAGAATACGATGAACTTCTCGAGGGAATCGACTCGTACGATTTCGAATTCTTTCTTAAACAAGCCGAGAAATGGGCAGCGCAAGAGCTCACCGACCTTGCCGAAAATGCTTATCTTGAGATTTGGCAGCGAGTAAGCCAAGAGTATCGTGCTCATCATTCGGAGCTATGGGAGAGTAGGAAAATAAAGGCCGTCATAAGCTACTCCAAGTTCCTTTACACCGAAAGGAGGGAATCAGATGCTAGCTCTATTCTGCTTAGTTTCTGGGAGGAATGCTCGCAGAGCAGCATAACCATCTCTGAAACATCCGTGTCTCTCTTCATCGAGCTGGCCTCCGTCATGAAATCACTCAAGCTCTCCTCGCAGTCATTGAGCCTTCTGAGACAATGCTCCCAGTACTACCAGAGCACAAATCACACTGAATCTTCAAATTACAAAGCGGTTGAGAAGAACATACAGATTATTTCCAAAGAGATTATGCTGTCGGCGAGTTCCTCCACATCGATGGCCTCAGAATCCATTTTGGAGAAGATGGTGCTGGAAGCTTCAAGCTCTATTACTACAATTGACAAGACAACATTCACTGCGACGTTTGGGCTTGTAACGCGTTACATCTCGCAACACCGCTGGGAGGATACTACTCGAATACTCAAGAGAATACTTCACGGTGTGTGGCCGGCCTTGTTTTCACCAAGAATCCAAGACGTTACAGTTCCCCCAAAACACGTGGATAGCTGTGTACAACTGGCAGAGAGACTTGCAGAGTGCTATCATGCTCGACGCCGTATTGGTAAGGAGGAAGATGTGCGTCTCCGGCTGTATCAGGCTATGCGACCGAGCAGAAAGGTTGATGATAAGCTGCGCGCACGAGTCACGGCTGATTTACTGAGCTTCTTGGAGCGTGCAGGTCAGACAGAAATGGTCATCAATATTCGACAACAAATGCTGGACGACTACACCAACCACCATGGCCAGGAACACCCAGAAGTCATCAAGATGCTTTGGACCCTTGCGGAGCTAACTCGACCTCGCCCAATCTTTGTCGAATATTACCAGAAAATCATCGTTGCTTTGAACAAAGGATCCGAAATAAGCACAACGGAGGCCTTTGAGCCACTCGTCATTGTGGCAACTGAACTCTGGAACAAGGGTCTTTACACCGACACGCTGAAATATCACGAGGTGCTGTTCGCTACCTACATGAAGAAGCCAGATGTGTCTCCCAAGCTGAAGGATCAAACGTTTGTGCGAGAGCTTTTCAATCGATACATTCACTGCTTGCGTAGCGTTCGGAGCGAAATTACAGTGCTGCACAAAGTCACGGTTGAGTACAAGTGCCAATGCAAGACTATTTTTGGCTCAACTGCATCCATCACAATCCAAGCCATCTTGACTTTAGCAACGGTGTGTCAAGAGTCGATGCAGTATGAGCACGAGGCAGTCGCCTTGTACGAAGAACTTATCAAGATCAAGTCTGACGAGATTGACTATCATGAGATCTCGGCGATATTGGACTCGATACACGAGGAGCAAGCAAGCATGGCTATTTCTTCCACTACAGCATCGGTTTCGCCTACCCAGATTACTCGAGCGGTCAAGGTGCTCAAGCAGCGCCTTACGTCACTCCGGGAATCTCATGGTTGGGCTCACGAGGAGTCCATGTCAAAGCTCACGCAGCTTGTCATGTTCCACAGCAAGCAAGATGATGTCGACATGGTTCGAAAAGAACTAAACGAGGCTACCATCAACGTGATTTCTTCCGAGTCCTCGTCTACCCGTCTGATTGCTGCGGCATCGACCATTGCTACCTGCTACATCGAGTCTCACCAGGTCCACAAAGCGATAGAACTCAAGGAAACCATCTATAACCAGGTCATCATGAAAGACATAAGCACTGCATCCTCGTGTGGCTTTGATGTATCATTCAGAGGACGTGAAAGCCTCGTGTTTCTTGCGCAGCTAGAGTACAGCCTTCGCCATAACTCGTCGACTGTCAATGAAATTCTGGCTGAGTTGACGACCCAATTTGTCTACTTTGAGGATCTCCGAAACCTCATGAAGACAAAGTCAAACGACTTACACGGCTTAGTTGTGGCTGCCAGTCGCCTCCACCACTCGCTGGTCATCAGCGACAGAAAGAGAGTGGCGGCTCGTGTGTTTGATGACTTTGTTGGCTACTTCGTCGCCAATGAAGGAAAGCGCGTCAAACTCACAAAGGCATCCGAGGTCAAGGTGTTTCTAAATACACTTTTGGAACACTTCAGCACCCATAAGTCGCGAGATTTCATTCGTTCTGTCGGCATCAGCTGCAACGACCAAGTACACCAGCTACTGAAGACGCAGGCGTACGACTCAGCCTGCGATCTTGCCATGGCCTGCTATACATACGTGTCATCTCAGAAGGCCTATAAAACAGCAACGGTTGCCAAATTGGTGTTGCTTTTGGGTATGACCATTGGTGGTCGCGATCTGAAGTCGCCCCCCAATGAAGCAGCTCGCAAAAGAATGATGGGAACGTCTGGTATCATCATTCAGGACGTGCTTAGAACGCTTAGTGACTTGAATATCAACCTCGAACAAGTGAGCTTGAATCATCTGAACAACCTGATTGCGCTTTTGGGAGAACAGCAAGACTATCACACACTTGCTTGGCTGCTCACGGCTATTTGGAATAGTCGTGAGGCACAGCGAACATGGCACCCGTCCACCACGCTCGCCCTGGGCCGAAGATTCATCATGTCCAGATATCTTGTCGGTGACTCGATGGCTGCTATCCGCCTTGCTGAGGATATTGTCTACAATTGTCGACGCGTGCACGGGTCTCGCAATCCCAGCACCCTGCAAATGTCCATTTTCCTCACGCAGCTGTACACAAGCGTCGCGCAGCGCTACCAGACCCAAAAAGCCGGCCAGGACATGGCCAATCGCTACTACAAGAAGAGTGCAGCTGTCCATGAAAATATCCTCCGCCTTTTCAGCGACCCCTCGTACGCGGAAATGGATTGTGGCCTGGACCGAAACATTCGTATTGATGATGCCTCCAGTGATGGTCCTACTGTGGTGGAGAGCTCGAGACGAGAGAACATATCAGATGCCCAGCACGTTCGTGTGCACTTGAAATACCTCAAACTCGCGATAGAGCGACACGGCAGTTGGCCAAAGGACTTTGGCGAGTACCAGCGCCTGAATGCGGATATTTTCCGCGAATTCGGGTCTTCCCTTTTGGGAGTTAACGGGTTGGAGATGTGGGATCCAAGTGAATTTGGGTCCGGCAAGGCGGAAAGTAACGAAGATCTCTTGAATCTTAATTTGGACAGCTGGGAGCTTGTAGAATGTAATACTTGAGCTACGACTATCATGAAGACAAATGTTGAGCAATGAATAAAATATTTGATGACGCATGATGCACAAAACTTTCTGTGCATAACAAATTGCCCTGGAGCTCAGAGGCTTGAGGTTCCTTGACGGTGCTCGAACCTTTGCGTGAAACTTGTCCGATGCGGTTCCGATTCCTGGTGTTGGAGTCCATGTTGATCTCCCTACCTGAATAGTGCGAGTAACTTGAGAATATATTCGAGTATTAATATCGCAAACTACGCACGAGTGAGAGGAGATTTGTTGTCTAAGTGCGGGTTAATGATAATGAGGGTGGATCTTGGGGGATATGTGGGTGGTTTGGTAGCAGGGCTCTTTAGGGACCATTAATGGAATATGAGGTTCAAATAATAGTATTCCACGTTTAAATGAGGGGAGTCATTGTTCCACAAATGTCTTGTAAATGAATAACCAATGGACCGAGACAGCACACTGCGTATCTTCATGCAAAGGCGTCGGATTATGCAGTCAACAAAACAAGTGTCATGCGCGAAGTTACGTAGATCACTGTAATGTATCAAAATAGACTGATAAAGTGGGCGGGGGGGGTTTAAAAAAAAAGCGAAACGTTAAAAACGAGGTAAAAGCCCATCAATTGAGAGGAATCTGCTACTTGAACCTTGGTGTTGACCAATGCTCATCTTGGCTCCCCTTGCTACTTGCGCTTGTACTCCTTAGTCTTCCACACAATATACAAATAGTCACCCTTACGACCAGCATTGATATCATTGGTCATACCATTCCAGCCTGGCGGGGGAGCGCCTTGAAACTCACTCTGGCGCCACAGAGCGAGCTCAGTGATGTATCTGATGAGTCACGAGGTGTTAGCGTGGATACCCAATAGAATCAAAATCTCGCGTATTCATAACAGTGCAACTTACCGCTTGGCCGTCCCGTCCCAAATGCCGTCCATGTAGCGGTAGTCACCTCCAGCTCCCTTGGCGAGATCATCGTGGCGAGATCATCGTGGCGAGCTCCATCACCATGTCCAATAGCAATGAAGAGGTTACTCATCATTTTGTCTGGAGTCTCTGCCGGGAGTCTTCTGAGCCAGACATTCCTTCATTTGATCAAAAGAGTTAACGAGAGTTCTAGTGAATACATCATTGATAGGAGGGGTAGGTGTCTTGCTTACTCTCCACCGTTGCCATAGTTAATATTGGCACTGCCTCCGTTGATCTCTCTGAGGGTACCTTCGGGTTGGTTGGTCGTATACTCAACCTAAAGAGTTGGAAGGATTAACACTGGACTCCTCACTTTGCATTCAAGGAGAATACTACTTACGCCAATCCACCAGCAGAAGTCCTTGCAGTTAGACGAAGCCATGATGGTGATTTGAACGTTGATAAAATGGAGTGTGTGTAAATCAGCTGGGTAGATGGATGTAAAAGCTCACAATGATAACTGATGCAGAAGTGTAGTTCAAAGCAGCAGCATTTTCTTATTTTATAGGTAAAAGAAGCACATGCAGACACGCATCTTGTGTCCCAAATTCCAAATTAGTCTCTCCTCCAAAGTCCATGAAGCCATTTGACCAACGCAAGCTGAGAGAGAGGAGCCTTTACCCGATCGAAGCATTCCTGGAGGAACTAAACCATCATCGGCATCTTTCAGCTTAGCCACGACACGTCATCACATCGAAGGCCAGCGACTGGAGTCGTTCATCTTGGCTGTGTAGCGCTATCACATCCATGGTCGACAACACCATTGGGCGGTTACGTGGAATAACCGTGATAGTGTAGATTTTCTGGGCCATTGGCAAAATGCAGAAATCTAGATCCAATCTTCCGATCAGACAACCCGGAGACAGATGGCTGGCATGGCTCTCAATCGCCGAGTTTGCGGCGCGGGTCTCGGAAGCGCCTTCACAGCTGCAATCTAGAGGCTCAGATCATCGGATCATGGCTGCATGGTGTTTGTGGACACAGGGGTCTCTTGGATTGGATTGTAGTATCAAATAGCTTCATGTTGGTCTCAGTTGTGCCACCCAATAGAATTCAGTAGCCTGAGGACAACGGTGTTACATGACCTTCCGCTTCGTCTTATCTCGCTTCTTGTTCCATTCTCTTTCCCCTTGCAACGGGCTGCATGAATAGTTCACGGGCCGTCGTTCATGGGCGGGGCGCTATGTGGTGCTTATGTCCCACAGGGGCCGTCATAGGGTCGTGTGCCACAGCCCGCCTCGGGAATAGGCCCCAGCGCTCCGGGGCGTCAGGCTTCTTTTGCCAGTGAAAGTCCTGGCTAACGAGAGCAGGGAATGTCACCAGTCGGGAGCTCGTGGCTGGCTGGCGACAACGTGGCGTTCTCGACCAAATGTGGCGAGCCGGAACTTGAACCTAACGCACTTGTGCCTACGCGCTAGGTCCCAGGCTCCAACCAATAATGTTTCAAGGCTAACTTATTTTCGTTTAACATGACTGGGGAAATTCTATGATGTGCCTCTAGTTCAATTGAAGGCGAATATGGGAACTCATGATTCTGTTTATTGACATGTAAATTGACCTCAAGCTCATTCAGGCAACTTTCCCCGCTCCATAATACGTCTTAGCAATATCTATCTAGCCGAGCGAGGGTGAGTTTTGTGAAGGAAGGAGTACAACGAGGATGTCATGAAGAGTTCTGATCGCAGCTAAAAGGATGTGATTAGAACGTGTGCTCCCTTGATTTATTCTCTAATCTTGGTAGCAGAAGACTAGATAAGACTTTGATGGCATGTCAGGTCAGTTGGAAAGTTGAATTCGATGGCACCCGAAGTTTGCAATTATTTTACATGCTGGCACTTTTGGGGCTGCGCCTCCCCAATCACTTTTCTCGAATCTGCCTCGATCGGGAGCGATACACAGAAATTCCTGGTGTTTACAAAGCTCAAATATGGAGGACTCATACACTTGGGATTATTGCCGCTGTTGAATAAAATTAGTGTCACATCACTACTACCCGAGTCTTTACCGCAAATGATGATGGCTGAGTGAGTTATACCCTAAAGAAGGGCTACACTTCGTCAAACCACCTGCTGCAGAAAGGCATTCCAAATGTTATGTGGGGTGATATTTAGAGGGTAAGACTACCAAAAAGCCTTATTCGTGGTATTTTACCTTGTGTGTCTATACTATTTAGGTATTTTAGCTATTCGGTTAGCATTCATCGTCTTTGAGCTGCAGAAAGATATTGGTGGACGTAAAGCTTGTTCGAGACAGCCGAATAATGCACGTACCGAGAAAGTCCGACGGAGATTATTTTACCAACACCCAACCCCGCACACCCCGCATCGATAGACAAATAGGAAGTGGGCCGTAAAGATTAAAGATTCTACGACATCAGGTACTGCCATGACGAGCAACGTCGGAGGGTCCAGGTTCCCTTGGACGGACCGAGACCTCGGTCGAAAACATGTGATTCAGAAAAAGACGAAGAAATCAAAAACTGAGATTATTTCATTAAATGAATGAAGAATGTGTATTTTTGACTTGGATCACAGATCGTCTCGTCAAGAACATTGATCATATCTCATCCCACTCAGAAATTGCAAACTTTTAGTCGCAACCATGGAATCGGTACCATGTCTTAGAGCAGACGTGTACGTCTCATCACGACTCCCCATTGGAACACTTCGGAATGGCGAGCAAAGCTTTTGGTCGCCGATTACTTGCACCTTGATTCATGGAGCTAAGGAGGCAGTCCTGGTTGATACGCCCATTTCCATCCGTCAAACCGAAGATCTTATTGCGTGGATCAAAGAAACAATCCCTGGGAAGACGCTCAAATATGTCTACATTACGCACGGGCACGGCGATCACTTTTTCGGAATCACCGTTTTGAAGGCTCACTGGCCCAAGATCCAGGCTATTGCGACCCCTGGCACTGTTGCTCATATGAAGTAGCAGCTGAACCCAGACGTCTTCAAGAATACATGGCTCAGGTTCTTTTCGGGGGATCAAATTGCAACCCCAATTACCATAGCGGAGCCGCTGAGTGCCAAGTCGTTCAGCGTGGATGGGCGTTCTCTGCACATTGTTCAGGTTGGGCACACAGATACCTTTGACAGTACGGTGCTGCATGTGCCCGATCTCGAGTTGGTCGTCGCAGGCGACGCCGTATACGGCGATGTGCACCAGTTCTTTGGGGAGGCGAATACAACTGAGAAGCGTGAAGAGTGGCTGAGAGCGATTGAAACGATCGAAGCGCTCAACCCAAAGATGGTGATTGCTGGGCACAAACGTGCGGGCTCTGCTGACGGAGCGTACTATCTTGCGTCGACCAGAGAGTATATAAAGGCTTTTGAAGAGGTGGTCAAGGTTTCGAATACCGTAGAACAGATAGTCAGTGGGATGGTGGCGAGATTTCCTGACAGAGTGAATCCTCATGCAATCATCGCGGGAGCAATAGCGGCTATCAAGCTGAAGAAAGGAAAACTCTGAGGTGTTTGTAGCTATAGGATCTTTTGCTCACAATAACGATTCCATTGCTTAATCCGCTGTTCGTGACTGTAGTAACCAAGACTATGTGATGATATCACCATCGCAAGAGGATGCAGACTGGCCATCGCACTGCGTGAGTATTGACACGGCTGTGGCTGCGGAAATGATATCGCGGCTCCTGTTGTAAGAGGATGACACCAACGTCAGTTCTATGGCCCGTGCGCACCAACAGTCTCGACTCCGAGGCGATTCTCAAACCATCGAGAGACCTAGATTCGATCTTCAATACAAATTGATGCCACGGCGATTTGTGGGGCGCTCGAGGTTGACGCCGAAGCCATCCGAGGCATCCGGCCCCGCTTCCCCAGATTCGGAATTCTCCGTCGGAATCTTGCCTGTTGATCAGCCGCGACAGCAACTACAGCATGTCTATATATATTGGATTATATTATAACTTCATCATCAATTATACTGGCCAGGACGCAATTGCAACTATTCTGAATTATTTGTCACCAACTCAAGCCCATCGAGCGTTGCTTCCAACCTTCATCATGTCTTCCCAGAATGGCCACACATTTCAAGTCATCATCACTTCTGAAGACGCCAAAGCCCAAGCGGAAAAACGCCGGGTTGTGTATTTGAGACCGTTCTTCCTCTTTTGGTTGAGTTCATTTATATTTGAAGTCACGATGTTAATAGTCAGCATCATCTTCTTCTCGGGCTTCCGCGACTTTTTCCCAAGATTCATGTGGACTATTTTTTTTTGTCCACTGGGCATGGGTGGGTCAATGGGAGGGCTCGTCAACACTTTTATTGTGGATAAGCACTACGGGAAAAAAGCCATTCACTTTTGCGCAATTATGAGCCTGCTTGTTCTTGGCACGTGTAATGACTTGTGCTACAATCTGGATCTTGTTTTTGGTTGGTTTGGTGCCCATGATCACTTTTGGTGGTGGCATTGGCGATACATCACGATCTATGGTGTAGGGTATGGAACTGGAAAACTCCTATTTACCGATAAGGGTCAGGAAACTCTGTCTCAGTGGGGTGTCTGAAATAGGCAAATTTCAGAGACAATGCAGATTTGTGGGCGGAACTGGAAAATTGCTCAGGTGATTAATAATTGTCACACAAGGGCGCCCGACCGGCTACTAGGTTCAAGACTGCACGACACTGGAGATGGAGAGGGCTCTGTCTCTCGGAGAAAATACAGCTTTTTTTTGTTTCATTTCTGCGATCTATAAACCGAACAAAAAAAAATTCTATTCGAACTTTGCGGAAGTCCTTTGACCAGTCTCTGTCGCTTTGGTCGGGCCTGTGCATGCGAGGAAGCCGAGAAACCGAGAAGCTAGTTCTTCCTAAAACTAGGGCTTGCCTCACTTGGCCCGCGGTTGGGGAATTAGATTGACACTGAAGTAGCGATGCTTGTTCGGTAATTTGCAATGTGATGTCATGTGATTTGTGTGGCGTGGTGTGATGAGAAGTGATGAGACGTGCTGAGACATGACGGTTTGTTTCAGTATATTTGATGATTGCTACCTGCATAGTAATTCTTTGGTGCTTTTTCTTCTTCCTTGTTGAGCGGAGAGTATTTATTGTATCACTTTGTTTCAAAAACTGTTATCACGATTTACTAGCACGTGTAATTGGAGAGACTCGTACCCAGGTGAATTTCTATTGTCCACAACTGGTTGGGTGTCGGATGAGCGATCGGTTCAACATGCCGCACACCCTTGCTCACTACGTCAGCACGGCGAACCATGGCCAATTATGATTAGGCTTCGTCCGGGCCTTTAAGAATGTGGGCTGCATTTTGATCATGCGGGTGAATCCGGTTTGTGGGCTTTGGTTTGGCTGTTGCACACTTGGCATCACTTTGTCTAAGCTTGCCATGGAAACAAGATCAAGCAGTACATGAACCATCGGGCCGTCGAACCCAGTGCGTCATCATCGCGGAAGCGGGTGACGACGGAGTTTGATACAATCGACTCGATTGTCATGGCCCGTCACGATCTCTGTCAAATGGCAAAGTCCGCATGTGCCAAGTACGAAAATTCCGCAGCGCGTCGGGTCCGCGGAGGCCGATAGCGTTGGTGAAGGATGCAGCCTGGATTGGCCGGTCCAATTTTAGCCCGATAGGGTGGTGGATCTCGGTGTTCGGTGGTAGGAGTGGGACGGGGGGGCCTTGTTCACGGGCTTCATTTACGTGTGCCGCGCGGAACACCAATGAGGACATCAAAAAAAGGACGGAAGACTTACGTATTGAAACATGTCAATATAAAATGTATTCATCCCTAGTTGTAATTGAAGACAATGCTATCACACCAGATGATCTAATCTCTAATCCTCTACCTCCCATACAAATACCACAATCGCCCAGATCAGGATCCAGTCACTGTCAACTCATCTTGAACAAACCCACGAAATTGCGTTAGGGAGCAAGCAACGGGAGCCTACCTGGCTGCGTAATTAATGGACCAAGCTGGGACAGAGTCCTTTGCGAAGGAGAACTCGCTCAAATCCACCTGTGCCAGCACAACACCGGGTTCACGTAACGAAAAGATGTCGACCGAAAGCGTTCCCGACTCGCCGCAGATAGACCATGACCTGGAGGAGGTTGCCCGGCAAATCACACGAGCGTCCGCATCAGTTGGGCATGAACTCAAGGCTTTCGACCCTGAGCCTGGGAGCCATCTCGATCCGCAATCGACCTCTTTCAACCCTCGCGCCTGGGTCAAAGCCTTCGTCAGGCTGTCCGAGATGGACGAGAAAGCCGCCCCGTCGCGATTTTTGGGCGTGGCTTTCCAGAAGCTGAGTGCCTATGGGTGGAGCACTGGTGCAGAGAGCCAACCGACCGTTTCCAACATGGCCGCCAGCTCCTTCTGGAGCCTGGCCAAGCTGGTGGGGAGAGGCCAGCGAGGCAAGCGCATCGATATCTTGCGCGACTTTGAGGGAGTTATCGGAGAGGGTGAGCTCCTTTTGGTTCTTGGTCCACCTGGAGCAGGCTGTTCGACTTTTCTCAAAACGCTGGCTGGCGAGACAGCCGGCTTTGAGCTCAGCCCTGACTCGTACGTCAATTACAGAGGTATGTATGATGGGACTCAAAAGTGTCCTGTGATTTCTGAAGGAGCTTCGCTAACTCCCCTCGTCTCCATAGGTATTGATAGAAAGCATATCCTGGGTTCTCTTCGCGGAGAGGTTTTGTACAACGCCGAAGTCGACTCCCATTTGGCTCACCTTACTGTGGGCGAGACGTTGACATTTGCCGCGGGGTGCCGCTCTGCGCGTCATATTCCCGGAGGCTTCTCTCGCGAGCAAGCCGACACAATGATGCGCGACGTTATGATGGCTATTTTTGGTATCGGCCACACCGTCAACACCAGAGTCGGCAATGACTTCGTTCGCGGTGTTAGTGGCGGCGAGAGAAAGCGTGTCAGCATCGCTGAGGCCGCCCTAACCGGCGCCAAGTTCCAGTGCTGGGATAATTCGACGCGTGGGCTTGACAGCGCAAACGCAATCAACTTTTGCCAGAATCTGCGGCTCCAGGCTGACTTGCTTGGCGTGTCCGCTGCCGTGGCTGTCTACCAGGCACCGCAGTCTGCTTACGAGGTGCGTTGCATTGCTTGATGCGAGATGGTTCGAAGCGCTGCCGCTAACCCCTGCTTGTGTAGCAATTTGACTTGGTCACCGTGCTCTACGAAGGAAGGCAGATATTTTTCGGGAAGATTGCAGAGGCTAAGCCTTATTTTGAAGAATTAGGGTTTGAATGTAAGACACCTACCCATCTGCTTGCGAGCGAAGGCGTTGCTAACGCATGAGTACCAGGTCCCGATCGACAGACGACTCCCGATTTCCTGACCTCGATGACGAGTGCGACTGAGCGACGCGCCAGGCCAGGCTTCGAAGACAAAGTGCCACGAACCCCCGATGAGTTTGCAGAGAGGTGGAAGGCGTGCTCGCGACGAAGAGAGCTGCTTCGAAGCCTGGACACATACGAGGAGAAGCATCCAGCCAGCCAGAGATTGGGCGAGTTCAACGAGTCTCGTAGGGCTGAGCAGGCCAAGCGCCAGAGACCCCAGTCGCCTTACCTCATTTCTTATCTACAGCAAGTCCGCCTGACCATCTGGCGCGCTTGGAGAAGGTTGCTCGCTGATCCAGGCTTCACCATCGCGTCGCTTCTTTTCAACTTCATCATTGCTCTTGTCCTCGGAAGCGTCTTCTATGATCTTCCTCCTGATACATCTAGCTTCTATTACCGAGGTGGTGTCATCTTTTTCACACTGCTCTTTAATGCTTTTGCCAGTCAGCTCGAGGTAAGTTGGATACATCAACTATAAACTAAAAAAAAAGCATGCTAACCTTTCTTTCTTCTAGGTTCTTACCGTCTACGCTGAACGTCCTATTGTTGAAAAGCAAAACAAGTATGCCTTCTATCACCAATCTACCCAGGCCATTGCCAGTTACATAATGGATGTCCCTTACAAGACGATCAACATGGTCATCTTCAATGTCATCATCTACTTCATGGCCAATCTCCGACGCGAGGCCGGCCCTTTCTTTTTCTTTTGTTTTGTCTCGTACTTGTCCACTCTCGTCATGTCGACCCTCTTTCGTCTGCTTGCCTCCGTCACCAAGACAGCTCACGAGGCCATGGTCCAGACTAATTTTATGAGCTTGGCCCTCATGATGTACGCCGGCTTCACCACCCCCACATACCAGTTGCCGGGCTGGTCGAGGTGGATGAACTACCTCAACCCTCTTGCATACGCTTTTGAATCCCTAATGGCCAATGAGTTTCACGGCAGGGAGTTTAACTGTGATCAAGTCGTACCCCAAGGACCAGGTTATAGCAATCTTCCTTCTGATTCGTCGACTTGTTCTTCGGTAGGTGCGCTGCCAGGTGCTACTTCCGTGGACGGCGAAAGATATATCAACATGGCATTTGAGTATTACAATGCTCACAAATGGAGGTAAGAGATGGATGGCCCTTCTTTGGTGAAGTCGCAGAACCGATATGCTAACCCCGCCAAACAGGAACGTGGGCATCTTGCTTGGCATGATGACCTTCTTTTTCGGTATCTATATTCTTGCTTCTGAGTTTGCCAAGTCTCCTGGCAGTAAGGGAGAGGTTTTGGTTTTCCCATCTGGAAAGATCCCTTCCCGTTTGACAGAGTCTGGCGCTGCCGATGTTGAATTGCAACCTCACCCCCGAGACGTCGCCGTTGACAGCGGTGCAAGCAGCCACACTGGTGCAATCCCGAGTTCTGGAACAAAAGTATTTCACTGGGAGAATTTGTGCTATGATATCAGCATAAAGGGCTCTGAGCGCCGTATTCTCACCGAGGTTGACGGATGGGTGAAGCCGGGCACATCCACCGCACTCATGGTATGGGCCCATTGAACCAAGTCTCGCGAGTTGTTGAAGACTAACGAAGCATATAGGGCGTTTCTGGAGCTGGAAAAACAACCCTGTTGGATGTACTTGCGACCAGAGTAACAATGGGCGTGGTTACGGGAGACACACTTATCAACGGCGCACCCACCGACTCTTCCTTTCAGCACCGCGTTGGTTATGTGCAGCAGCAAGATCTCCACCTCAACACAATGACTGTCCGCGAGGCACTCGAGTTCAGTGCGCTGCTGCGCCAATCTGCTGAGATTCCGAAGCAGGAAAAGCTGGATTACGTTGACTATGTTATTGACCTCCTTGAGATGCACAGCTTCGCGGATGCCGTGGTGGGCGTTCCAGGAGAAGGCTTGAATGTTGAGCAAAGGAAGCGCCTGACCATCGGAGTCGAGTTGGCTGGTCGTCCAAAGCTGCTTCTGTTTCTTGACGAACCTACCTCTGGTCTAGATTCTCAGACCTCGTGGTCCATCTGCCAGCTCATCAAGAAGCTCACCCGCAGCGGCCAAGCTGTCCTCTGTACCATCCACCAGCCTTCTGCCATACTGTTTAGTCAGTTTGATCGACTCTTGCTTCTCGCCCCGGGTGGTAAAACAGTTTACTTTGGAGGTAAGGCGAAGGGACCGCTTTCTCTCTCCTTCTTTCTGTGACCAAAACGACAACTAACGCGGAATGACTTTAGAACTTGGACCGAACTCGAACACGCTGATTGACTATTTTGAAAAGAACGGAGCGCCGAAGTGCCCATCTGATGGAAACCCTGCCGAATGGATGCTTCAAATCATTAAGCCAAGAACTGATGGATCCACTGGAACAGACTGGCATCAAGTGTGGCGCGACTCTTCCGAGTTTAAAGATGTTAAGCAGGAGCTCGGCTGTCTGCGATCTCTTGCCAAAACAGATTCTCCGCTAGCTCCCGAGGCCAGCGAGACGGAAGCATCCCAGCACCGAGAGTTTGTAGCTTCCACTTGGGAGCAAATAGTTTTGGTCTTTGTTCGCACATGGAATCATTTTTGGAGGTCCCCTTCCTACATCTGGTCCAAGACCGTCATGACTGTCATCTCGGTATGTACTCGAATCATCCATCCCACTTGGGTCCCGTCATCGTCCTCGACCAACAACATTGCTGACCGCGCTCCGCTTTCCAACTTTTAGGGCCTCTATATTGGCTTTACCTTCAAATCGCAAAATAGTCTGCAGGGGGCTCAAAACCAGCTGTACGCCATTTTCATGGTTCTCGTTCTGTTCAACGCCCTCAACGAGCAAATCATGCCCAACTTTATCCCTCAGCGAGCTCTATATGAGACACGTGAGCGACCGTCCAAAATTTACAACTGGCAGGGTAAGTTCGACCATCAAAATCATTTAGCAGACCAAGTTTCTCATTGTATGATTTTTTTTTTTTTTTTAGTTTTTCTTCTCTCCAACATTGCTGTGGAAGCTATTTGGAACACCTTCATGGCGGTTCTCTTGTTCTTTTGCTGGTACTACCCCGTGGGGTTCGTCAAGAACACAACATCAGATGATGAGCACATACGCGGTTTCCTTATGTTTTTGTTGATTTGGATGTACTTTCTCTTCACCAGTACATTTTCAAACTTCGTTGTCGCCTGGATGCCCTCCTCCGAGGTCGCGGGCGTTTTTGCCAGTTTGATTTGGATGCTCTGCATCTCCATGTGCGGGTAAGTCCATTTCCATGTACCTTGACTGCCAAGCCGATGACAAACCAGATGCTTACTTTCTAAACAGTGTCGGTGTCGCGAAAGTTGATCTCCCAGGCTTTTGGATCTTCATGTACCGCATTTCACCAGCCACATATCTCGTCGGAGGTGTCATGGGCGTTGCCATAGGCAAAGCCGACATCAAGTGCGCTCTGAAGGAGATTGTGACCATGAATCCACCAGGAAACATGACGTGCAGTGAATTCCTCGGACCATACCTCAAGGTGGCCCCGGGTAACCTCCTCAACCCAGCTGCTACTGAGGGCTGCAACTATTGCCCTCTTACCACCACGGACCAATTCTTGTCCAAATTCAGCATCGAATACTCCGAGAGGTGGAGGAACTTTGGTCTGATGTGGGTTTATATCGGCGTCAACGTTGTTGGTGCCCTCGCTCTCTACTGGGTTTTCCGGGTACCGAAAGGCAAAGGAACCAAGCGTGCTTAAGAAGCCCCTCGCAAGAGTGAATATCTTTAATCTTTTGGAAATGCAATGAATTGTATCATACACTTACTAGACTCCCTATTTATCCCTTAGTATTTATTTATAATTACAATAGACATGTTTGCTTCATCGTTTCTGCCGTATGAATTGCACTTCAGTTCTAAAGCACATCATTGAAGTATAGAAAGATATCTCTGTCGCACGCTGAAATGACCTTTGTTACCAAGACCCGAACAACTTAGCAGACTCCAATCAAAGCCAAGTATCCAGTACAGTCCATGTAAAAAGCATTTTCGATTAACATTCATCAATCTCATACAGGCTCAAATTGCTTTGCATTCTACGTCTATGGTGGCGCATTATTAAAGTTAGTTTGATCTTCGATGTTGAATGTGTCAAAGTCAATTCCGCCCATAGATGAGTCAGGAAACACCCAGCCAAACATGTTTTTGAAATCACTGAAGTCTGTCATTTGCATGTCACTAACACCTTCGAGATTGGTAGGCGTTGGATAATTGAGCTGGCTTGATCCAGGAGTGAAGTTGGGTGATATGTCGACACCCTCAGGTGCGACTGGAAACGCGTACATTGGACTTTGGTTTTCCTGAAAATGCTTTAGCGGGGCGATGCTCGGCTCAAATAATTTCGTCTAACATTACCATTTGCAAACTTGTATTTGCGGATGAGCTTGCTTCTTCCCACGTAGATCCCACTGGTTGGGAGTTTATCTCGATACTAACTGGTTCAGCGTGTGACGGACCCGGCTGTTGTTGAGTCTTTGCCTCCCGCGGTTTCTGAGATTTCCAATAGAACTCTCTCGCGATCCGAGCAAATTCCGGAAGCAGCCTGCCAGGAAGGGCACTGTTTGAGGCAATTTCTAGGAGACTGAAGTATCCGGCCACAGAATCCATCAGTGCCAAATTCTTCCTTGATTCGTGATGACGGGGATTGTGGATAACAAAGTCGAAAAGGATGAACAGAGCGGATAGAGGCATGATGGCCAAAATTCTATGGCTTAAATTCAGTACCAACACACAAATTCAAAGTGGTAATTCTTACTGTATTGGGACATGAGGTTCTGGGTCGATGTATCGGGTCAACTCAACGATATTTCTCGCCGTGTTCATTAGCTTCTGTCGGCTAGCCTGCAGCCTGTGTCCTCCTTCGCGGTCTAGATGAAGGGTCAAGCGTTCAAGCGCGATTACAATGGTGTAGTAGCCGAAATGTGTCTGGAGAGCAACCAGTTTGGCTGCCGCACTGGTGGCTTCGGAAATGGCCTTGGAACTACCAGGTTGGAATTCAAGGGGGACAGATTGGCGCCAGGCCTCCAACGTTTTGTTGGCCTGATCAATCGCAACAAGGCGGGATTCGACTGGTTTTAATGCGGCGCTAACGCAAAACAGTGACGTAAAAACAAATGACGAGATTCGCCCAAGCCTGATGAAGGATAAAAACCAATTATAGTCTCCAAGTTGTGATTCTGGAGTGGATGGAATCGGGCATCGAACATCCTCGTCTGCTATGAGCTGTGTCCGAAGTTAGCCAAGAATATTTTGAGACACAGGGAATGTATTGCTGACAGAACTGCAATGGTCTCGAAAGGCCTGATGTTTCTCCAAAGCATAGATGACCCAGAACGTCCTCAAATGCGCCGTCTCCGAAACTGGATTCCTTTGATCACGCAACATCTGGGCCATTCGGGCGGCATGGGTGATTAAGACATTATCAACTTGCAGACAGCAAGTATTCAATGCGAACAGCGACTGGGTAGCGTTGTTAGACACATGAAGTCACCATCATGTTCACGGAGTTGTAGTGCTCACCATAGCGGTTAGTGCCTATTCGGTAAATCGACATTAGAAATTGGCTTTTTGGAGAAAAGGGGGGTGTAAATACCTGAAGATTCTCCAACGATTCTCGTGGAAGCATAATGTCGGCCATGTGTCCTAGGGAGATCTGAAAGAGCCCCCAGGCCTTGCCAGAGCCGGGTTCAAAAGTACCGCCTTGAAAGTACTGGCTCCCTAGAGCCAATATTGTGTGATAGAGTGCAGAGAACGCCGGATTATAGGTGAGCTTTTGAGTAAGGTCTGGGCTGTAGGCATTCTGCTCAAAGTGATGTCGATCGAGGAATGGATAAACAGGGTGGTAATTTGTGAAATAGGCTGAACATGTGTTAGCATGTCTACTTGGATCCACTACTGCACTCAAAATGCCGGTATGAATGGGTCATATCTAACCTTCAATGTAAGATCGTGCCTCTTCTGGAGAGAGTGTACCAATTTGAGAAGGCTTCTGGAACTTTATCGGGGCCCATGGCGAGTCGCCAGAAAGCCCGAGACGAGATACAATGTCGTCGTCTAGCTTCTCAACAAGTTCCTGTAGGCTATTGTTGCCGATTCTTTCAGTGAGGAAGGCCACTTTTGCTTGAGAGAAGAAGGCGAGACTGGAGCTGGGGACTGTGCATGTATGAGATTTGAGTCCTATGAAGGATATTTGGCTGGCAGAATTTACTCACCTTGTTCATCGGATGCCTAAGAACTATGAGATTGCTTCATAGAATCGGGTATGGAATTGTGCAAACTTACCTTGAATACTCGAGCGGGCGTGATGAAACCAGGTTCTTGTGGGTCGTCCTGCAGCAAACGGTCTATGAAGAGGTCGGGCTCTCCATTCCGGGCCTGTCGCGGAACTGTTACTGGGTTTTGGACTACAGTTGATTAATATCGGGATTCTTCCTTCTACTTTTGTTTTCCTATTTATTTAGTAGGGTGAGATGCACACCTTTTACTCGTACTTTGCGTCTAAAGGCACTGAAATGGCATGTGTCCCCACGTTTCTGTGAGGCGTGAGCATAGCGCGAATACGTGTGTTTCGACGTGAGAAAGTCTTACTGCACAATAAACACAAGTCGGGGTTTCGCCTAAGGGTATTTCCGGGACTAGATAAAAAAGCCCACGTTGTCAGACGGCGAGATAAGCACCTCCCAGCGAAGTTAACGTACGGATACAGCGGATTTTGCGGTGCCTGCAGACGTCGCAGGTCTTGTTGACCTTGACGACGGTGCCACCTTGGGTTGCCGACAGCATGATGGGGCGCCGGGGTGTTTCTGAAGCTGGCGAGGTCTGTATCAGCGCTTCGATGTCACTTCAGCGGGCGAGCCTGGTGGTGATGATGAGTGGTGATAGCCAATGTGGCCCAGTTTGGTCGAAACCCTTGTCACTATGACGCCACATTAGCGTAAACCAAATCCTCGAATTATTGGTTCAAAGCCACCTTAGTCATCGCCACTCCGCAGGGCGCTAAAGTCCGGCTCGCAGTCCGCGGGCGGGCGGCGACGTGAATGTCGTCACGTGGAACCACCAAATTGTTCCAGGCCCGTCGGCGTTGTCATACTCCATCTGCCGAATAGATTGCAGGGGGTGCATAAAGCCCTGCCTCTATTTGCCCGAAACTCTATGATGAAATTGTACATACAGCGGACAATGGCATAAAATGCTGCCTAACTAAAAGTACTAAAATTACTGATCCATTTCTCGCCCGCCAAGAGCAGCATCAAAGGCGCTATACAATAGGCTGACAGACTGATCGCCCCGCCAAGAGCGGTTGACAACTTTAGCCGGCCACAGTGTCAATGAAGTTGCCTTTCGTGTTGTTCACAGCCTAAATGTCTTTATCCACAACAATTGCCGCATCTGAGGTCAAAGACCCTTGTAGTCGGTGCCTACGCTCGCTACCCTGTGCTTGTTCACTCAGCGGGTCAGTCCACTTATGTCCCTGCCAAGGTGAAAATCTCCACCTAGCTTGCTCGGGTATTTCGGTAGTAGACTTTTTTCGTTTTTTTTTTTTTTTCCAAACCGTGCCACAGTCTAATAAAATAAAAGATAGACTCAAAGTGAGCTTATGTTGGCAGTTCCAGGGACGGACCCTAACTATAACATGTGCGCCAAGACGACGGCTCGTGTGGTTTAATCGAAAATTTTGCTGTTTCTTCATGTACCATGAACCAAAACTGGGCGCACTTTCAAGAGTATCCCTACATACCAAGGACCGAGTCAACGTTTTGGAAGTGAGCAGAATTGTCTTTGAATGTAGAAGCACATCCGCGCCATGTTATCTTGATGTCTAATATCATCGCTTCATTCAATCATACGGGAATTCATGCAAATTTGCATGTGTTCCAAGTCTAAAAACCCTTTATCTAGATGCCATCCAAAAACAAATCATCCAAAGCTTCGTTAGAAAATGTTCGCTTTATATCCGCAAGCTCCCAACCGTGTTTTTCGCCAATCGCCGCCAGCAGCGTCTTAAATTCTGCAATCTGATCCTTGAAAACCTCATTCTTTAGTGTTTGCTTCCATGGCTTGCCATGAACCGTATACGCGTCCCACTCCTTCGCCCAGTGCGGCTTGACCACAATCGGGTTGCCGTCATTGTCCTTGTAGCTCGTCCATTTGTTCAGAACCTGCTGAGCATATGGCTGCCAGATGTCGCTGACCGACCTCAGGGTCAGGATCTCCATGGCGCAGGTTCCGAGGTTGTGGCCTCTCTGCGGTGCCAAGGTGACTTCACTGGAACCCATGATGCGCATCTCCAGGGGCATGCGCATGGGACAAGTCTTGATGTTGTCGTAGCATATCTTAATTGCATCCCACCAGGCACGGCGAACGTTGATGTAATCGCGCTGATCGGTAGTGCCCTTCTTCGCATGGAGCTAATGGCTTTGTTAGCTTGCTATTTTGAGAAACAGGCGAGGATGAGGTACTTACTGGTATTTCTACCTCCAGGTCTCGCACTCGAATATTTTGCACCCCTCGCTGGAAGTGGATGGCATTTGGCAACAGGGTTCTGATGGGCTTTTCGTTTTCCTTGACTTCATCAAGATTCGTCATACATATCCATGCTGCATCCCTCGTTAGCTTTTGAGCGAAGGTAATCGGATGATCCCGTCCACGTACATAAGAATGCAGTCTGCAGGTACGGATCTTTCTGCATCGCATCAATCTTCTCCACCAAATTCTGGCTGATGTTCATAATCGTCGTGCCCACCACCTGAACAAATGTCTTCGCGTGGCTTGGGTAATTGACGACATTCTTGGTATCTGTATCGGTCGACCATGTATTCACCCACACCTTGCTGGAGTAGGGGAACCAAAACCACTCGGCATAAAAGTCGTTATTCGCACGACGTTCGAAATTCTCTACCGCCTCTCTCTTCTGTTTCTTGGTTCGAGCCAGACGGAGAGGCTTTGGGATATCCGAATCCTTCATCTCCGGAGGAGGTGGGATGGCGTCGATGACATCCAGCTTCACCGGTCGCATGACAGCCGTTATCATGGGGTCACATTCAAAGGTAATGTGAGTAACCACACCCAACAGTCCAAAACAGCCGCTAGCTGCCCTCAAAAGCTTCTCGTCCTTCATATTAACTGTTTGCACATTTCCATGCACATCGACGTACTCGATGCATCGCACAAGGTCACTCAAAGTTGGGTGGGCAAGGCCAGCACCGTGGCTTTGAACAAGTTAGCCAAGACCTGTACTGTAGTTGTATCGCAAACCTACCAAATTGTTGCGTTGCTGCCGCCAAAGGTAATTTCTACTTCAATGATGTTGATGGGCAAAGTCACGTGGCCTTCTTCGAGGCACCACCGCCGAAACTTCTCATTTGTAGCAGCTGCACCAACACGCACGTATTGTTTACCGCCCCGGAGCGGCTGACCGCCTATAAAATCCGCATCGACAACCTTAATATCGTTGAGCTCGCTGGGTCGTGGTTGGAATAGATTAGAAGGCAGCGAAGTGAAGTTTGGAAGCACCGACGCATTGTGCTCTGTCAGCATTGAGATGAGGATATCTCCATTATTTTTCTGGCCAGCTCGGTCCTTTCGGCCAAATATCGGTGCCCAAGAGTGGCCTTTCCGTCATTAGATTGTGAATTGACCAAAGATACAGAATACTTACGGAAACCTGCCACTCTCACGCCCATGTTGTTCTTGTGGGCGTGCTTGACAATGGCTTGGACTTGGGCGACGGTTTCAGGGTAGCATGTCATGGCAGAGGTGTGTTTCACAGTGCGTCCCCAGTTTTCGAAAACCAGGTCTTTCGTTGAATTCTGAATTGGTTTGTTAGACATTGTCCCATAAAACATGGGAGTCGTCTTTCTTACCAAGATGGAATCATTTGGCGCAGGCGCGGGTTGTTGTGATCGCACAGCAAGTCAGTTAGCTTGAAGTCCTGCTTTGGATGCCGACGAGGGCCCACCTTTGGATTTTGCGAAAATCTCACCTGCTTCTGCAGCTGTAGTCTTTTTGTTGACAAAATCTTCGAGGAGTCCCTTAAACTCTGTTGGAAGTCTAGCCATCACTTGGTTGTACACTTCGCGGTGTGTAGAGTCTCGAAAAACCCGCAGAATACGACGAGAAAACTCCTCGTTGCTGACTTCAGTAGCCTCATCGTACCAATCGTTGATGAGTCTGTCGAGTCCCGGCAACTCTTTCTCATCCAAAGCACTCTTTGGGTCTTCGACGAGGGCGCCCAGCCGCCGAATTGTGTCCTGCAAAGTCGGTAGGGGAGCTCGCACTGTGTCAGATGAAGAGTTCAAGCTTGAGCTCGGAACAACCTTCTTCTTTCTTCTGAAAGGCAGACACCACATGATTTCGAATTATTCTTTATTTTTAATTTTTTTTTTGGGAGGCCGATTTAGGGAGACTGATGCTTCGCGAGAGATGAGCGGTTGGGCACTGGCACCACAGCCACTCCTTATATGAACGAGCTGGCAAGCCAGCTTTGCACGTTTCTGAGGTAGTAAGCCTCACTAAATTTTTATGGATTTCAATATTTTTTGCATTTCCATCCAGTCTTACACTATTGTAACCAGGGGATTGGGTGAGGGCTGCGCCAGCCAGCCACATGGGCAGACTTGGCTGATGGTGGCTGTTCTAGACCTCGCTTTCGCCTAGCCCACCCAGGTCGTTTACCACATCGGGTTAGTGAATCGATAGTTGAACCTCACAATACCTTCAGTGGCAGACGCCTCATGGATAAGCATGTTAGCAAGACTGCAACTGCATCGACTCGGGGGGGGTGACAATTGGCTACTGTGAGAGTGAGAAAAGCTCCGAGGCGGCATGTGGCCATGAGACTATCGGTCCCCTTTTGTTTTCTCCATGGCTCCCCCCCCCCCCCCCCCCCCCGCCCCTCCCACGCCCCCTCCCCCCGCTGCCCCCGC
>KV875276.1:292808-346951 GCA_001879505.1 Calonectria pseudoreteaudii
CGCTCACTCTTGCTAGGACTCGCTAGGGCCATGGCCAGCAATGCCACTATTGACGGGGCGAAAAGTGGTCTATGCCTCTCGGCCTGAAGCCTCAAACACGATGCTCACGAAGGGCTAGAATCACGAAATTGGCGGTGTGTGAATGCAGATGCAGTTGGCACTAATAATATGGCGGCAATGGGAAAGAATGCTGTGCAATTTTCATCTCAGGCATTTGTACAGCCCCAGCATCTAACAAATCATTTGCCAGTCTTTTTTTATCCTCCATTCAGACACCAAATGTTGTGCTGTGCTGGCTTCCACCAAGACCTACCGTGTTAAACCACGTTTTTAGAGCCGTTGGTTGGTTCCATTCCGAGATATCCGCCACTAAAAAAGTCTTCCATACAACCGAAACGTTCAAAATCTGCATCTCCGCAAAACCCAAATGGGCTGATGGATACCTCTCGATCCTCTTCCATGTTTTGATCAGCAGGGACCACTCTTTGGCTGGGGACTGTTTCTTGAGTAGTGAGAATCGATTTGTCCGTTAACAAAGGCTCCTCAGTAGAACCCGTTCCCGACTGGTCACCTCTGTAAAATCTTTTTAAAGCCTTCTCGATGCTGAAATCCATTGCGATGCACGTCACGTACGTCTGATTGCACCGTCTTTGCATTTCCTCCAGCTGCAGAACGACTTCGCTTGCAGGCACGCTCACTGACTGTGGCTCATTTTGAGAGAGGATAAATAGGGAGTAGGCCACACAAATCTTGTAAAATTCGGGCAAATCACCACTCGCAGAAGCCGGGATGGCTGTGAACCCAGCGATGACATCAAGAGCAAGCTGACACAAGCGTGTCTGCATTTCGGTCAGAGAGGCATCCCCTGATCTTGGCTGGCCAGTGCGATTTTTTGGGTCAGATGCTGAGCAAACGTCTTCATGGGATTGGTTAGCGTAATCCAGACATCGCCGAATTAAGATAAGGGAGGCGATTCGATGGCTGAGCTGAAGAGTCGACGATGTGGGGAGGCCTAGCCACAATCATTAGTTTGGTGTACTGTACCAACGGCGCGGTACGTGTCAACCAACCGAGCAAATAACCCCATTTCTGTTTCCACTTTTCAAGCTCCTCGCAGCTGCTTAGATATTCTTTATGTAAAGGCATCTTCTCCAATGCAGAGTACAAAGATATTTCAGCAAAAAGCATCGCATCGCGTAACGTTGCCTGGTCAAAGCTAAGCAACATTCGACACTGACCCAAGTATGAGGCAGGTAAGGTTGATGGCCTTCCCATTGTTGCCGACCAACTTGGCACTTACGGTCAGCGATGGACTGTGGTGAGTAATTTTGACCGTTCATGGTGATGGCACTTACTGCAAATGCACAAGGCACACATTTGCCCAAACTCGCATAGCTTTCTGGTCAGATTCAGCCGGAGTGCCAAGATTGGCTCTTTTGCCAATATCTGAGAAGCTGATTCTCAGCATGGCTTGTTGTGCACAATGTCCACTCAATAGCCAGCTGTCTAGGTATTCAGCTCCGCGCTTACGACTTGTTAATACCGGGACAAAGGTTCTCGACCCATAAAGTGCGGCGAATAATACTAGCTAGCTACTTACCGTCGGAGAAGCCCCAAAAAGAGCCATGATAAGAAGGCCTGTGATTTCTTCCAGTCGCAATGGGCTTGCCAGCATCACCTGACCAAGGATTTGCCGGACTTGCTCGTATGCTAGCCTATGCTTTAATGGGTCTTCCACAAAAAGCCGACTGTATCTCATCTCATGCAGGCAGCACACTGAGAATAAAAATGGGGAGCCTTGCCGCACATTACCGCATGACGAAAGATCGCTCTCACTGTTGATAAGAAGGATGTTTCGGCGGCGATGAATAAACCTAGAAAGAATCAGCGAAAACTACTCGCACCAGAAGTGTCAAAATTCGTACGATGCAACCAAATCGCTCGCTGTTGACATTTCTAATAACCCAAGCGATACCAAGTCATCTTGGAAATCAAATGTCCGTCGGTATCCTTGGCTCAGTTGACAGGCTACTTTTCTTATGACTTCTGCAGGAGATGCATGCACATGCTGGTCGGTCGGTTCCACATTGTCTTCAAACGAATTCCGTCGCGTCGTGGCCTCGTCAGTGCGAGGAGGGCTATTACAAGTGATTTTCTTCGTAGGAGAATTATGTTGCTCCGCCTGGAAACCCTGTAGCGTATTCTTAATTTCCAGGATTGAATATTCCAAACTCGTTATTCTTGACGTTTTGTCAGCTCAAAGTTGATGCGCGTGCGTAGAAAGTGCAAACGATACCTTTCGGCGAGGTCTGATGGCTGGACTCTCTCATTTTGAGCTGTTATGTGATCAAGGTTTTCGCTCTTCAAACAAGGAATTCTAACACGGCTTGTAGTCAATATCAGAGCTACAGCTCACAAACTGCCAAGGGATCCATATACCGAAGAGTGCGGCACCTGGCGCATACGTCTGAGCCTTCTGGAAGCTCGCAGCGGCATTTAAGTCGTCGGCAGGCATCGCACGACAGAATCCGACGCCGCCGTTTTCTAACTGGCTCATCACTGTCTGCTTTATCCAGCGGGTCATGTAGGCGATTGCGCGTGCCTGATTTCCAGTTGTGCGATCCGGGGCCACTGTGACTGGTTGCGGCGAGCGGGCTGCCATTTGCTGGCATGGTGAAAATTGGGGATCTGGAACTGCGCCAGAGTATCCTCGCGCATGTAGAAATTTCGATGCTCAAATGGTGGTTGTGCCATGCAAAAACAGGTCTTTGACTGATCCAAAGCCTTTAGCACGATATCAGACTCACCTCCGCCCAAGTCCAGTCGTTGAATACAGGATCGAGTTCGGGAGATAACAGGAGCCACCGGAGACCACCGGAAACCAACGGAGATCGGTTGATGGACTGCCCAAGTTTTTCAGCCTATTAAATTCTGCTAAATCCTTTGCAAAGTGGAGTCAGATGCTTGGTCCGGTGGGAACCGCAGGAGATAAACCGGTGATTAGACTGTTGACGTATACGGCCATCTGCTGAGTGAGAAGCTGAGATAGCTATTTAGATAACTACAAATCAATTAACAATCTGTCTTGGAAATCAACCATTCCATCTTTTCAAAGAGAATTGAATTCATTTCATCAACATATTGCTCAAGCCACCCACCATCAATATCTCCACCACCATGGCCGCTATTGCCGCTGAGACGCCCGTGCCCGACGGCATGGCTCCGTTGCTCCTGAGGACTTACGAGGGGTTGTCTCACAGACTGGTGTCCATGAAGCCAGCAAGAGACTGTACCATGGATGAAATCCCTATCATCGACCTGGAAGGGATGTACGGAGATTTGCATAGTCGAAAGAAGATTGCAAAGGACCTCCTTCGTGCTGCGGAAACAATTGGCTTCTTCTACATCAAAAACCACGGTATTTCGGACGAAACCATGGCAAACAGTGTCGATAAAGCCAAAGAGTATGTCTTTTTTCCATTTGCAGGCTCCAAATACATGCTGATATCCCTCAGATTCTTTAGTTTACCCGCAGAAGAAAAGAGAAAGGCATCTACTTCTGTCTCTTCATACGGATACCATGGGTTGCGCGAGCGCCAGGTAAATCCATCGAATTCTCGAGGTAAGCTTCTGTTCTTTGACTTCGCACCAGTATTTCGTCTAAATGACTCTGAAGACAGAAAGGAGAACTTCAGCTTCCACTATAAACCAGAATTTGATCCTATGCATGAAGATCGTTTATCTGAAGTCCCTCAGCAAGTACGAGATCACCTTCCCAAGGACGATATGATTTGGGAATCGATTTCTACTACCGATTTTGAGAAAGCTCTCGTCACTCATTGGAAGGCTTATTTGAAGCTTGCACGAGGTCTCATCCATATTGTGGCTCTCGCACTCGATCTCCCTGAGGACTACTTTGATGAGTTCACGACGTATCCCGGAGGTGATTTTGCCGTCAACTTTTACCCCGGACATGGAGACACGCCTGTGGAGGACCTAGAGGAGGTTGGGGTCGGTGCTCACACTGATCTCCAGATACTGACATTGTTGTGGCAAGATGAGCACAAGGGCTTGCAGGTTCTCAATAACCAGAACGAGTGGGTGCATGCGCCACCTATCCCAGGCACAATCGTTGTCAACATCGGTGACTTTCTCATGCGATTGACCAACGATCGCCTCAAGTCTACTGTGCATCGTGTTATTCAACACGGAAAGGAGGATCGATTCTCGATTCCATTTTTCTTTGGTAAGCGCCAAGAAACTCAAATTGGAGCACATGCTTATGGATGACGTAGGTTTCAACTTCGATAAGAAGCTTGGAGTTGTGCCCACGTGCACCGACGAAAGAAACCCGCCGAAATATCAGCCTGCGACATGTGGAGAGGTACGTTTCTTGTGTTCCCCTGAGCAGAGAGCAAAAAAACTGACAGTGGCAGCTTATCTCTCGAAGACTTGCCCTCGGATAAAAATCTGGTTAGTGCTCTAGGGTATGCAGGGGAAGCGGGCGCTAGAATGAAGGCACAGTTCATGCGATAAGACATTCTGACTCGAAGATCTAACCGCAATGGACGCCTAAATTTCTTTTCATGAAGCGAATGTCGAGAATCCGGGGAACCTAGATGGCGCTAGTTATTAGCGCATCCATGGGGATGGAGAGGAGTTGCTTATAGTGTCACATGGGTGGAATTCAAATTCTAGGATATTTATTATCCGGGCGTTATCCGTGCCCCTCGCCACGTCATGGCGATATGCGCTAGCTGTGATTGGTAGGCTATCAGGATATCTAACATCCGGGAACGCCTCAGATACGGGTTTAGTTAGTATCAGAACTGCCGGAGCGTCATCGCGATTTTCGTTCTGGCATCCTGCATATCCTGTGATAGGGCACGCGAGTATGTAGTATGTGTATCTCCTCGGAAGTGCGTGTGGGTCTACCTCCACACCAATGTCTCCATCGAGGTACTTTTTCTATACGCCAGTTTGGCAGTGGAAGCAAGTAGTAATGGAGTCTTCATTCAGTCTGGTTGGCTGAGTTCTTGCCTCGGTCGGCCCGCAAGCACTTCCTGATTCAAAGGGATGCCTATTTGTTAATGTATCGCACTGTCGAGAGGGGTAAAATCTTGGTCCGGTTTTGGACGGCGATATGGTGAGATATCATACATTATATCTTTATAAATATGGCTATCCTATTCCCACCAAGCAGCCCTCGGTATCCCATGACCTACACAAGGACCTGGCACAATATTTGCAACTATGCTTCGCTCACGCTTCCCTACTGCATACCACTTTACTGTATCCATTTTTGGATGCCAGTATCATGCAGACGCACCAAATGCCGCTAAGCTTGAGCTTATTGCCAAGTTCGATGACCTCATTAAGAGCGCAGCACTCCACGTTGAAGAGCTTGAACAGAACGATCTGCCATCCAAGATCTGGATGAGCTACTGGCCTTCGCCGCAGTCATTTAAACTCTGGTGGGAGAGCCCAGCCACCTATTCTTTCTGGAGGTCTCTTAAAGATGATGCCGGCTTCTGGAGAGAGACAGTTAGCCTTCCCGCCACGAGGGCCATGTATGAATCCAACCAGCCGGGTCGATCGGGTTTCGGACACTGTGGAGAGCTTATCCCTCTCACAGAAAAGTCTGGCTACTGGGGTGCTTACAGGTCCAGAATGACGCCTGAAACACCCGAGGATAAGTTCGAGTCTTCCATCTCTGAAGTACCTGAGCCAAAGGCTCTTTCCACCGAGATCCGACAGGGCAGAATCCGGATGACGAAATTTCCAGAGAATCTTTGTCTCGTCGTCGAGGGGCAAGACTACAGCAGCATGCCACGAGAGGAGCGCGATAACTGGAACCAGGATTTTGATGACCTTACAAAGCAATGGGTCACCGCTGTCGTCACTGGCGGCCCATCCAAAGGTATGGTCTCCGCCAGAGCCTGCCATGGTTTCGCTGGTGGCAAGATGCTGGGCGCGACAAACGGCCCAACCGCCGCCGCCGATGGGAGCGACGAAAAGTCTAGCGCTCTCAACGGTACAGAAAATACTCCAAAGATTTTCCCTGGTCTTGACTATATCCACCAGGCCCAGGTACTCTTTTGGCTTGACCTCTCAAAGATGGAGCACATGGGAAAATGGGATAAGGGTCACATTAAGCTTAGGAGAAACTTTTTTACTGCATATGGACCCGGTGGGCCCATGGAAGGAGGCAAAATCTTGCTTTGGGTTGATGTAGGGATTTTGAAGAGCGATGAGATTGACGCCGAATACATCGGATGTTACGATGGCACCGGCTTTTTGGCTTATGATGAGCACCCGAGCTTTGCGAGCGAGAAGGTTACTTCGGCAAAGTTGCCCGCGTTTTTCGATGAGCCCATTCAGTCTTATCCTATTGAGTGGTAGTAGCATTAGGTGTAAAAAAGAATATTTGTTATGGAACTTGATCATTTACCTACGTGTGAGAGATGTGTTGATTGATGAGTTTCATGACCGTGGTTCGCGACTAGATTGACAAAGGTCATATTTATCATGACTCCGGACCCCCATTAATACTCACGCCCGCCGACCGACAAGAACCTTGCGTTATATGAAAATCCTACAAATAGAAATTTACAAACCCCTCCCAGATATTATACCACACTTACTGCATCTCGGTCAATTTTCTGGTTGGTCGGCGAAAGACAAGGTCTCAGTTGAATTTTTTATCACAAAGTTGACTTGAGGGGGAGAGAAGTCTGTGGGCACATGTGAAGAAAAGGCAGCCAGCGGAAAGAAAAATTGAGACATAGGGCTTTAACCGAGATTAGACCATATGAATGCGTCTCATTCCAATAGTTACAGCTCGGAGTTATTGTTGTCAAGGGCTGAAATAACGCCCCTGCAGATGGTTTCACCGTGACATGCGCCACAACCCCCCGAACATTCCGAGCCTGGTTGTATACACACAGCCTAGGATGTGCACAAATGCAGGCCTCTTACATAAGAATTGCAATCAAAGTAGCGCTGTGATCGCTGGGAGGCGGACGTTATGTGCGCGACGAGAAGATATCGGTTAGTCTAAGGACCTGAGAAAAGACTAGAGGTCAAGGAGCTGAGTGCATGTGATTGGTCTTGTATCACCAACCGTGTATCACAGTCACCCCTGCGGCTGATTCAAACATACGGTCCCTGATGATATGCGTCATTCTTTAGGGCTGTGTTGACGTGGGTGAACCCCCCACTGTTCTTCCGCAGACTCGTGTTCTGGGATATTAAGATAGACACATGGCTCCGCGAGTTCCTACCCGTTTCGTCTCCGTCCGTTTCTGACCAGACTGGCCCGAGTTCTTCCTCTTACGATCTCAGGACATGTGCGACTGCGAGCAAAATGACCGTCGATGTGACACAATGCATTGTAAGTCCAACGAGCTACGGCGCATGAATCAAAAAGTATGGCAAGGAGCTTACCTCTTGAGCACAGGCAGCAGAGTGGTGCCTGTTCGGGATAGCAATGGCTTTCGTCATTGCCCGACTCGCAGTGCGGAAATGGCAAAAGCAATGGAAGTTTTGGGTGTCCGACATGCTGGCAGTGGTGTCTTTGCTTCCATTTCTGACGCTCGTTGTTGGAGACACGTGGATATACTCAAAAGGCAGCCAGCTCTTTGACATGCCTACCACGCTACCCTGGGCACAGGTGAGTTTGAATTGATCGATTGGCATACCCTTATTTTGGAGTTTACAAGTTACGCAGTTTAGATTTGCAAGCGCCATGATCTACGACTCGTGCTACTTTGTGCCACGTTTTAGTCTTTTAGCATTCTATTATAAGCTATTCCCTATAACTGAGCCAAAGCTAAGGCTCGCCCTATATTTTATCATGGTTTATACCGGTCTCGGCTTCACTGCGAGCATGTTGATTGACATCTTTTGGTGTGGTACTGACATGAAAAGGAACTGGTAAGTCCTCTCCCATTATCATTGCCACTTGCGAGTGCATTAACTGGGATGTCGGATTCTTCGTTTAGGGCGCCAGATGAAACTTGCGCATCTTGGATGGCAATTATTCCAGTGTACACTAATTGGCCCCTCAGCATAAGCTCAGAGATACTTGGTGAGAGTTCTAATTCTTCCAGTCGTGCAGAGTGGCTTGTTAATATCCCCTCGTCAGTTTTTGCCTTGCCATTTGGCATGCTTAGCACATTGAAAACATTAGAACGGAGGGAAAAGGCTGGTCTGGTGGGCATTTTCCTGCTCGGCATCGCCACCGTCATTGTCAGCGTTGTTCGATTCGTTTTCCTCACCAAGGGCTTATTGCTCTACACTACTTGTAAGAAGACTCTGTGTCAACCCTTGAGGTTTGAGAAGGAAGCTTTTGCTAACTTGTTTCAGATGTGGCTGCGGTGACGGAAATGTCAACACAAATTGTTATCACGTCTCTCCCAGCATTGCGCCCACTGCTGATGCTTGGCTGGAATAGAATTGCCAGCCAAGTGGACCAGTCACGAAAGGATTCTGAGGCAACGCTGGTTTTGAACGCAGCATGCTATTACGCTCCTGATGCGGAAATTTTCGCAAGGAGCCGTAAGAAAAGTTTGCTGTAGTTGTGTAGGAGCAGGTCTTGGGCTTGTACCTGATGGGGATGAACAAGAAATATTTAATACTAAGCCTAGAAATACATATATTTTTTTAATTAGTAATAGA
Organism: Calonectria pseudoreteaudii; assembly: GCA_001879505.1. Classification (NCBI taxonomy): domain Eukaryota; kingdom Fungi; phylum Ascomycota; class Sordariomycetes; order Hypocreales; family Nectriaceae; genus Calonectria; species Calonectria pseudoreteaudii. Next base: position 301,488 of record KV875276.1, read on the forward strand.
CTGCGAAAATTAGATGATGAAAATGCGGATTGATTATGGAAGCCTGATGCACGAAATTGCAGTGAGTCGCTATCTGATCAATTCAACACCAAAATAGATAAGACTGAGAGGTCCTTCGTTCGGTGTGGGCATTTTACGGCACACACGGACAAAATAACGATATCCAAACAAACCCAATCCAAAAAAAACAAAATAAAATGCTGTTTTCAGATAGGTCGGCGTGTGATGGTAGTGTTTCATTTATTTTAGGGCAAATACTGACTTTTGGGGAAACTGGCAATAAGTTAGAAGCTGTGTGGTAGGCACATTGACGGGGGCCGGCAACGATCCGAAACATAACCTGTCAAGGACTGGTGGAATATTTAGGCCGTGCCGTAACTGCCGAAGGGTGGTTAAAATGAGGCTAGTTACGGGAGCCAGGCTCGGCCCATCAGCCAAGTGCGATGGGTTATACCGATGCATTTCCCCTTAAATTAACAAAAGAACCAATGAGCCGCGTAGTATTAAATTTTTTATCATTCTTAATACGCGTTCATCACCAACGCCCGACGGAGCAAACCTGCCTGAGTGGGAAGCAGGATGGCGACGCTATCCGCACTGACTAACCGACCAAACGGCATCGGGTGTATCGGCATCTCCATTCCCAGTCACTGATGCAACCTTGCCCACATGTCACTATTGGTTGGTGGCCATTTGGCCATAATTCTTGCACATGTTCTTAGTTCGCGCGCTAGATTTTCAGGTTGTTCTGAGTTGCACTTGCGTGCAGTAATCGGCACATCCTTGTTCTTAAAGCCCATCGTCCTAACAATGCAAAGGTTCAATTTTATATATAGCCAAGCGTTATGAACGCATTGAAAAAAATAGCAGCTATTTATCATACGAACTCTCTATCTAATTACAATGGTTCTGGCTCATCAGATTCTAGCTTGGGGTGCATTTGTTGGGTTTGTCGCTGCAGTACCAACCAGGCTCCACAAGCGTGAAACCATTCCCGACTATGCCATCACTTATGCGCCATGGACCTATCTTTACAGCAGCGAGGCTTATTTTCCTTCTGATATAACTATCCATCTGGAGAATACTATCCCAGAAGTCAACTTTGTCGCTCTTGGAGCTGCAGGATCCGTCACAGTTGATACGTTAAACACTTACAATAGCAGCGTGTATCTCACGTCTAAGGATGACACGTCGGATCCACCAGCTTGGCTTCAGTCGACTTACGGCATCCCTGATAGTAGCGGATACAGTGCTGCACCAGCTACTATCATCGCTGTCCAGAAGAACTCTACCTGGGTCGACGTCTTTTACTTTTACTTTTACTCGTACAACGAGGGTGGCAAGCAAGTAACTGATGGACAATGTTTCCAAGTTTTAGTCTAATAAAATCATACAGGGTTTTAGGCATTAATTTTGATGATCATGTTGGTGATTGGGAGCATTCAATGGTGAGCATTAACACATGGGTCTGCACAAAAACCTGAGATGAGCTAAGCTGACTCAAATTTGGAGATTCGCTTCATCAATGGAGAACCCTATGCCATTTATCTTTCGGAGCATAGCGCTGGATCGGCTTACTACTGGGACGTTATGGATTTTAACGGCGACAGACCCATCACGTACGTTGCAAATGGCGGGCATGCAAACTACGCGACTGCGGGCACCCAGGATTATACGATTGCGCTTGGCTTGATTTCCGATAAAACCGACAAGGGGACCCCATGGGATGTCACTCAGAACTACCGTGGCTACTGGTACGACACGGACTCTGGAGAATTCACTGCCGCATCCGGTGCATCCACTGGGGCGACTGAGGAGGCGAGTGAGACCAGCACCTGGTTGCAATGGGAGGGTTACTGGGGCGACGAGCAGTACGCCACGGGCACTGATGGACAGTATTGCATTTTTAGCGAGTGCAAGTATACTTCGGGCCCGACTGGACCGGTTGCGAAGAATCTTGGAAGGGCAGCCATGTGTCAGACTGAGGATGGCTGCACCATTTTTACCAGTATTGATGACTTGACGACGCAGTCCAAGCGAGACCAAGAATCTGCTGATTTGAATTAAGACCTCTATTTTTTATTAGGTATAAGCCAATTAAGATTTAAACGAATTGGAACATTTTGGGGCCCAATGAAGACGTCCAGGTGATTCTCAATGTCGAGGAGTTGCGCCACCCCTGTTGCGAAGTGAAGTCACCATGTGGCCAAGTGCGGAATCCACAATTGTTGCATGCCAATAATGCATGGTACTTTCCAAGCAACATATCTTACATAAACCCCATTTTGTGCACAAAAAGCCCCAAGATTTGCTCTAATCATCTGACATGATATTGCACGCGAATAAAAGCAGTATCCGCGAGAAGATGCTGTGCAATGACTAAGCACGGACTTGGTCAAGGGTACCTCGAAATGAACCCCGCAGTCGGCCCGTGGCAAACGCGAAAGGATTTTATATACCCGACCACCCGATCAAAGCAACAATTGGACCCAAGTGTGCTGCAGAGGCCAAGCCAGAACCGCAGCCATGTCGTACGGGACTGTGAAGTCATCGCCTGCGAAGCCGGCCGTGTCCGAGTCGTCGGTGTCCGTGTCTCAGCGCGAATCCGTGACCCAGCATGAGTCTCACTCCCTCCCAGCCGCCACAGAAGACGCTGTGAACCAAGACAATGGGGACCGCACCTTTGTGCAATCCGTGAAGGCCTTTTACAACAACAATATCGGCCTGTTTTTTGTCTTTGTGGCCCAATTTTTTGGTACCATTGTGAGTCTTCTGGCCTGTCCATCCATCCGTCTCATTGGACCAAGACGCGGTGAGCATGTACTGACAGGCGCAGATGTCCATGACTACGCGCCTCCTCGAAACCAGCTTCGAGGTCAAGTTTCATGCGCTGCAGATTATTTTTGTCAGAATGTTTGCTACCGGGCTGATTGGGTCGCTGTACATGTGGTACAAGAAGGTTCCAGACTTTCCTCTCGGTGACCGCAGCGTGCGTGGTCTGCTGCTCATCCGCGGTCTTGCCGGCTCGTCGGGATTGTTTGGCTTATACTGTAAGGGCTTCAGGTGCCTGCATCGGCAATTTGTACACTGACCTAGCTGCAGATTCACTATCCTACCTCGATATATCAGACGCTACTGTTATTACTTTTCTTGTCCCGACAATAACCGCCTTTGTCTGCTGGGTCGCCCTCAGGGTGTGTTGATGACAGAAATTCGCTCTGGAAAGCTTAGCTGATGATGCATGAAACAGGAACCATTCACAATTAAAGAAGCCTCCGCTGGCATGATCGCATTTGTCGGTGTTCTCTTCATCGCCCGACCGGCATTCTTGTTTCCCAAGGGTTCGTCTTCCCAGTCGATCAATGTGGACGCGTTGCACCTCGGCGTTGATGTACAGGGAGGCTTGCTTCCACCTGTCAAGTCGACTCCTGCCGAGCGCTCCATCGCCATTGTCTGCTCCATTTTTGGATCCTTCATGGCAGCTTCAGCCTACGCCACCATTCGCGTCATTGGGAAGCGAGCTCATTCCCTTGTCAGTGTCAATTACTTTGCCGTAATTGCTACCATCAGCTCCTTTCTGATTATCACCCTCCACCCGGATCTCCATTTTGAGATCCCTCAGACTCCTCTCCAATGGTAAGAGTCCTTGACGCAGACTGGATATGCAAGATAACTTGTAGCTGACTTGTCCAGGATCCTTCTCACTTCCATCGGCATCTCTGGCTTCTTACTTCAGGTGCTCTTAACAGAAGGATTGCAGAGAGAAAAGGCCGGCAGGGCAACCAATCTGATTGTAAGTTTCTGAGCAGAGGATGGCTTTGTTACCAAAATTCGTTTTCTTATAAATCAACAGTACACGCAAATGGTTTTCGCACTCATCATCGAGCGCATCGTCTGGGGAACCACGCCGCCCCTTACAAGCTTCTTGGGAAGTGCTCTCATCATCGGAGCCGCCGTTTGGGTCAGTTTGCAGAAGAAGACGCCAGCCAAGGTGACCAAACCCGCCAATGAAGAAGAGCGGGGACTATTGAGTCGCGAGAATGAAGACTAATGGGATCACCAATCAATTGCGCTTACTGATCCAAAATAACACCAAAGTTTGCATGTTAATGCATAATAGCCAGTCAATATTGTTAAATACGCATTGAAAAGAAACACCACCAGGCCCCTGAACTAATAGGTCTGACTGACTATCTGGCAGGGCGAGAAGGACAACGGAGATAAAAACAGGGCACAACAGGATGAAGCGGGAATAAAACGAAGAAAGAGGGACTCTTGATTATTTTAAGTTAGCTGGATCAATTGATACCTGTTATCTGGGTCAGCTACCAGCTGACCTCAATGTAACCCCACAAGCGGGGTGAAGTTAGCTCAGCTTTCGGCCAGTTAGCGTCAGTTCCCAACACAGTTGCCCCGGCTAGATTGCCCAACCTTGACCGAGTTCGTCTGGCGATGGGCTCCACCTGCGCTCGCTCCTAAACATTACATGGTCGTCACTTCTTGAATGCAAGCAAAAATCCATCGTAGCCCTTCTCCCCAACCGTTTGAATAACAGTCGCATCGACCCGGCCATCTTTCCCTATCGCCTCTATCAATTGTCGCGTACCTAGAACGCGGCTGTCCTTTTCAGCCTCCGCAGCAGAGATGACCTTTGCATTCCTGACGACATTATCAACAACGATGGCAGTGCGAGAGCGCGTCATCGAAAGCGAATAATTAAAGTATGCGAGATTGTCTTGTTTGTTGGCGTCGATGAAGACGAAGTCGAACGGCATCCGCTGTTGAGATTGAACTTCAGAAGCGAGTCTTGGCAGGACATCGAGGCCTGCTCCGTGGATTATTTCCACCTGGTCTTCCAGTCCTGCGTTTGTGAGATTTTTCAAAGCCACATCGACGTTTCTCTTCTCAATCTCGATGGTTGTGACGTTGACATTGGGCCCCGCTGAGGCCATCCACGCGGCGCTGTACCCACCCAGGGTGCCGAGTTCCGGGATATTCTTTGCATTGGACATTTGAACCTGAAGCATCAAAAACTTTGCCTGCAAAGGCGAGCAGGCCATGTCAGCAAGTCCCTCGGCGAGCGTGTTCTGACGGATGCGCTCAAGCGCTGAGTGGTAGATACTTTTTTCCGTCAGTAGATGGGCATTGGCGTAAGCGTCATAGGAGGCTGGTCTTGGGTCGTCTCCATAGAGGCTAGCATATGAATTGGTGGTAGATCCCACCTGCTCGGAACTGGTTTCCTTTGTCATGACGCAAAAAAGGTTTGGTGCATCAAGATGAAGATAAACTAAATGACGTGAGACTTTTCTCATCCAGGTGAATACGACAAATACGATGCATGTCAAACACGCCTTTGTGACCCGTGACCAAAAGATACTTGTAATTTGCAAAATGTCTGGTGAAAAAGGGGGGTCAGATCTTTGTAGCCAGCGATAGTTTTACAAGCTAGATATTCTGGATAAATTTCAACATCTGGTTCTTGAGAATTCCTCGGTTCCGTGAATTCTCTATCCTCTGACGCTGCCGACACGGTCCCAGATCTCCACTAGACTGAGACTTGCCATTTGCTATGCCGAGAACAGTAGCCTAGATATAAAAGCTCAGGGATTTAACTACTGTTGATATAAATTAGTAACTATTTAGCACGGCCTATTTGACTAGATAGTCGTCCACTTTTGCCTAAATATTAAACCTTAAATTGAACCAGCTGGTTGCCCTTGTGAGGTCAACTACAGGCAACACCACAACATTCATGTAGTGTATAATCCGCCTGAGTACATCTCCTCCCCTGACTTCAAGCCTAATATCATCGTTTCTATACAGTATAAAAGCTGAGGAATGATCTAGAAGGTAAATTTTCATGATCAAGAATAAAAGTCTACTCGCCCACTTTGTTTGGTACGTTGAGCCTAGAACCCAGCAAAGCGAAACCGTCGGCGACTTTTCGGATTCGGGTAAATCTGCCGAGTTGGCGCTCATTTTAGATGAACAGACCTCCCTCCCAGCTAGGATCAATAATACAATAACACCGTTTATGCCTCTATAGGGTGCAAATTGAACGCCTTAAACGTGGTTTGTTACGTGCTTTATGCGAGAGCGACGGTGCATAAACGGGTTTTTTTTTTTAGGTTTCGATGGATGCATCAAAACCAACAAGGATCTGAGGCAATTTTCACCCACAGTCCAATTTTGAACCAACTCAACGCGTGGCTTTTTCCTTAAGAGACGATAGTTGGGCAACTCTGCAGGGTCGACCCAAATCATATCCCAGATGTTGTGGAGGCCCATGTAGATTTGTGGATTCTGGCGACTCCACTCAGCGGGTCATCAAAATCATTAGGTATCAGCCATGCCCCGAAGTAGGATTTTCGGTCAATTCCCCAGATTCTCAGCCGACTTACACGCAGAACAGCGTAGATAGATATAGCCAACCATGTTTCCAACAGAGGTTCCCCAGTTAGTCCTTCCAACCACAGAATTGACAAGTCAAAAACACAAGTCAAACTCTTTCACACCCTTGCGGTTAGTTAATATTCGCAATGAGTCCTCCTTTTCGTGCCGAGCAAGTTGGCTCGTTTATCCGCCCTAAAAATCTACTCGAAGCCCGCAAATCAAGCGACATCTATGATGACGGTCTGTCCGATGACCTTGCCGACGCTACCCAAGCAGCCATCACGACGGCCGTCCAAAAACAAATCGACCTCGGTATCCGACCAATCACGACGGGCGAATACGAGCGTACAGTGTTTTACAGTGGATTTTTTGAACGTCTCCGAGGCATGGAAAAGCGGGAGCACTGTCGCATCCCTGACGATTTCCATCCAGGTCTGCCAACCTTGGAGGGACTCATGAAGGTTGGCATCCACGAATACACGGCTGTGATTGCCTCGGGAAAAATAGAGCATGTTGTTCCCGCGTATTTGGATGCTTGGAACATGCTAAAGAAGGCAGCGCCAGAGGCGCACTGGAAGAATTGTAAATTGGCTATCCCGACCATGACTTGGCAGCATATTCAGCTCGCCAAAGGCTTGGCTTACACACCGGAAGCTTATCAATCCGATCGCGATTACTTTACCGATCTGGCTGCAGCCTGTAAGGCAGAGTACAATGCACTGTACGAAGCCGGTCTTCGCCACATCCAGATTGACGAGCCCCAGCTCTTGTTTTTTGTCTTGGATGCCTTCCGAGATGGACTGAAGCAGGAAGGTTACGACCCGGATGCGCTCTTGGATCTTTACATCTGGGCGCACAACAAGTCCATGGAGGGCCGCCCCAAGGACTTGCACATGGGCATTCACCTCTGCCGTGGAAACATGCCCGGCGCTAACGCGGGCTTCTTTGAGGGCTCTTACGAGCGCATCGCCGAGAAGCTTTTCAAGGAATTGGATTACGATACATTTTATCTCGAGTTTGATGACGCACGCTCGGGTAGCTTTGAGCCTCTGCGATTCCTCCCCAAGGGCAAAAATGTCATTTTGGGTCTGGTGTCTACCAAGAAGCCTGATCTAGAAGATCTGGACACATTGGAAGCCCGTGTTCACGAGGCTGCAGCGGTCATCGCCAAAGGTCAAGGGCGATCTGTTGAAGACGTCATCGCCGACTCCCTCGGCGTCAGCCCCCAATGTGGCTTTGCAAGTATGAGCATCGGTCGCAACGTAGGATCAGAGGAGCGTATGTGGGACAAGCTTGTTTTGGTTCGTGATGTGGCTCGAAAGGTGTGGAAGGATACAAATTAGAGGCCCAGGCAGGCGGACTAGGATGTCTATTGCGCAACTGTAGATAAGACTCGTCAGAATTGAGCATAGTCACCTTCATTTGTGTGTTATCGCACAGAATGTAACTTGATTGGGTATCCCCTTGGCATCACTTGGTCTCTCAACCACCTGGCAATTTTGCATACTCTCCCTTATCTCACCATGTTCAATTCGGCTGCAACGTCTATAATCAGACAAAGGAGAATTTTTTTCTCTTGAATTTTCAGACAAAGCCCACTGAGCTATTTATTATAGACCAAAAAAAGCCCTAATTAGTCAAGTTAATGGGCCCAAATTCCAGCATGATGGTGTCGCCGCCGATGAACCCACTCACCGCCGCCTAGAATAAAGCCATCGTGGCAATCTTTAGTGGTACAGATCGTTCTAGTATTCGTCAATCGTCCAGAAAATGCGATGTTCTCCTCCTTATCTCAGTAAAAGGGTCTTGATCCGATGGCTGCTACTGGCTCCAACCTCAGGCCAGCGGCTCAAATTACATCCCCACTCGGTCCCATGCAGCAAAAGCCGAATTCCGTAGTGGGAATCTAGTGTACCAAAATTTGAACTTAATAAGCGCTAGTTACTGAAAGTATATCACACTGAAAGATTTATTTACGCAAGAAACAGGACACGTGACAACGTTGCAAGAAGAGAGAGGGGGGAGGGGGGCGAGAAAAACGAACTAAGAACGCATTTTCAAATACAAATTATTCGCTCTGACAAAATCTTGGTAGATATTCTAAAAATCAAGGACATAAGGTTTGTTATATTCCAAATCCAGGATACGTGATTTTGTGTTCTCCTCAACCATTTGTGTGGCTGCCGTAGTCTTGATATACCTAGGTTTTATAGGGCTGATTTAGAGTGAGCGTGCGGCTTGTAAATCTAGTTAATAATGAACGTACCTCTCATCATGTAAGCACCAGATGATCTTTTTTGGCTCACCCAGCCATTTTACCAAACTGGTTGCAAACTGCGCGCTGGAACCATCGTATGGCTTCCCGTTCAAGTTACCACGTCCAGCTATTCCAAGAATGGCAACGTCTGGCTTCGGTTCCATGGTCTGCACGATACCCTCGTAAGCTCCGAGGTGCGCGTTCCACAGCAGAGCCTTGTCGTCGATGAGAAGGTTCACCATGATCTGCCCCCCGTCGCAATGAGACATGACGTTGCGCTTTCTATTGCTCACGTAATCAACAAAAGACTTGGTCCCTTCATCCATTTGGTCTCGTGGAATATGGTTGCCCAACTGGAGCAGAACGTGCTTCATGCCCAACGTTTGATCTATGGTGCACACATATGGATGGGCGGCACCGGTGTAGACTTCGGCAGTGTCCATGAAGTCTGGCATTCCGCTCGGAGGGCTCAAGCAGTGCAAAGAGGGCCAAATGTGCGCCGCGGCTACCGCCAAATCAGGGTGGGGAGTTGGGGGCACACCGGCGTGAGTTGGGCGGAGTGGACCTTCCCCTCTGCTCCCCTTGTCACGAACTTCCTTGGTGAACAAGGGGATGCGCTCTCCTCCGGAAACTGGTAAAAGTTGATCTTCGGGGACGCCTGCATTGCGGAGCATGTTGATTGCTTCGCAGTTGGCTACTACGATGGCGCCCGTCTTGAGAGCGATAAGATCGGCACCCGGAAGACTGGGATGGTGTCAGACTTGTATCAAAGATACGATACGAGTTGAACAAACTGGTCAAAGTGTGCGTGGGAAATAAAAATGTAATCAGCCTCCGTCACATCGTCAATGGAGAGAAACTGCTGAAGAACGGAAGGCCTTTCAATCCACGTGTCGAGGAAAATAGTCAAGCCTTTGGTGCGGACCCTAAATGTGGTTGCTCCTAGAAGTTGACATGTTAGCCAAGCCTCGCACTGTTGAGTAATATTTGAGCTTACCAAACCACTCCAAGGTGGTAGTCTCAGCAGAATCTGTCATGCTGAAATGCGCGTTGCAGTATCGATAAGAAGCATCTTTCAGCCCCTCTGGAAAGAAGACAGATCGTATTTATAAGAATCCTTCTCAAAGATGTTTTCAGACGCTGTTCCGGTGGGGAATCGCACGTTTAGCTCACCCGGAATCCGGGGTGGTACCCGAGGATGGGGCTGGGATGCCTCTGCGGAGTGGGGGTGGGATGCGGCGAAACTCTGCCAACGGGGTGGTGGTGGCGGTGGTGATGCACGACTTAGACAAAATTTGAGAATAATTATATTGATATATAAAGCTCTAACACCTCGTAACGCTTTAGAGAAGAAAAATCATCAACCACCATCAGGCAATAATACAATCGTTCTCAAAAATGACTGAATCCAATCCCCCCTTCAAAGTCATTGTCATCGGATCCGGCTTGGCTGGCAGCTTGCTTGCCAACGGTCTCATACGCAATAACATCGAAGTTACTGTGTATGAACGACTTGAGAAGCATGCTAAGCGTGAGGGCTACCAGATTCGACTCGGTGCAGAAGCTCTCAGAGGGTTCCGAACCTGCCTGGAGCCTCAACACATCAAGAGCATCGTCCACAAGTTTGGTCGCTCAGGTGGTTTCCGATCGGTAGCCCCCATCATTTACGACGGGCAATTCCAAACGCTCCTCGACTTGAGCCAGGTGCCAGACTACACAAAGTCTGCTCCCATCAACCGTGGAACTCTACGCGACCTTCTGGCGGATCCCGTGGAAGCGGCTGGGAAGCTTGAATACTCGCGCTCCTTCACCCGATACGAAATCCTGGACCCTGGCGCGAGCAACGAACGCGTTCGAGTTTGGTTTAGTGATGGAAGTACTGATGTATGCGACATCTTAGTTGGCGCTGACGGCAGTCATTCAAAGGCATGACTATCCATTCCACCACTCCTGCCTTAAAATATTAACTGGGTCAGGTCAATACACAACTTGGACTAAACAACATCTCGACCATCGAATCACACATGTCCATGATTGCCAAGCACGAACTGCCGACGTCCCTTTTTGAAAAGATTAGCCCAAAGCTACGGGAGAAGCCAACCATCGCGTTTGCGGACAACAAGTCCCTATGGTTCAACGGTGAAGATGCCTCCTGGTTTTTATACACGAAATCAGACTAAGAAAAGCAGTCTACTTACCAGACAGGGTCGATGGCGTTGCCGGAGAGGCCGAGTCAGACTTTGACGATGATCAGTCTTCCATCATGTTTGGGTTTCTCGCTCCCGCGGAAATCTGCCCCGCAGATCTAGCCAAGAGGAGTACAAAGGAGAAGTGGGAATTCGTCTCGTCTGGGTTGAGCAATTGGTCTAAAGAATAGTGAGTCATTTCAAATTCTGCCATTGCCGTTCTGACTTGTGAGCAGCCACGAGATGGTAGAAATCCTCCGGGATTCCGACCTTTATGTGTACCAACCACGCTCTAGCACCCGCCCATCTTTGGACTGGAGGTTAAAGGTCAAGTCTGAAGAATTTGCTGAGCGCGGTCACCCGCGCGTTTGGCTTCTCGGGGATGCCATTCATCCCATGCTTCCCAACCGGTACGCTCGCTAACCCCCCTCGACCGGAGCCGCTGCAGATTGCTAACCTGAGACAGTGGAATGGGCGGAAATCAGGCAATGGCGGACACGGCCACGATGCTTCCTCAGCTGGTGAAGCTTAGCAAGGATGCCGCCGGCGGAAATTCCGTGCCGCTTCAGGAAATCGCCAGCAGCTGCAAAGCCTATGAGGACGAGATGATTCCGCGAGCATTTGATTGGGTAAAAAAGAGCGGCGGCTTGAAGATGATTGTAAGTATCCCAGCACCTGCGCATTTTTCGAAGCCATGAGCTCTAATCTGTCACTCAGCCGGTTGACCCAAGCACCCTGTATGGAAGCTTGTTTTTCACATTTGCAAGAATCGCACTGAAACTCGCATCTATCTGGTTTTCATTCTCTGGTTTATTCTACACCAGAAAGCACACTGATGAAGCACCTGAGCTGAAAGACTGAATGATAAATATCAGACTCGGTATAGACAGTTTGTGGGTTCATGGACATGGGTACGCAAAGACAGGAAAACTAGGGTGTGATGACTTTAGTTTCCAGTTTTTTGTCCTCCGTCATTTCAAGGATTCGAAAACAACATAATCAGAATTAGACGTGCAACAGCTTTGATTTTATTTCTCTTTTACTCAATCCAATGGTGAGGTCGGTTGCCTTTGACAATATGCCGAAGAATGTGGGCAAGATCGTGACGCATCCGGGGCCAAGACGTCGATGTGACGAGAATTTTCCGACATTCCATAATCAGTCGGGCGCAGCTCTGCGGTCCTCCAAGTATCCCTATCCCCATGATTTGAACATTGTTGCTGCCTTCCTTGACCCACGTCTCCAGATCCTGGTCCTCGGATAAAAGGTCAATTCGCACGGGCGGGCTCTCCTTGGTACCACCACCCGTCTCCCCTGGGGTCGACACATCGCGCTGGTTGGGTGCAGCCACAATCGATCCGAACATTTGCATAAAAATCACAGCGATTAAGAGCGAAAAAGGGTCGTCGCATGCAAAATGTCCCTTGTTTCGCAAAAGTTTAAAGATGGAAGCCGCATGCCACAGGCATCGCCTGCTGGCCTGAGGATTATCGCGCGTCCAGTTTTGGAGAAATTTCTGGCATGCGTCGATTTGAGACTCTGTAGAGTTCCATCCAGAAAATCCATACAGCCTATTCAGCGAAGCGTGGCGCAGGATGAATACCAGATGGTGATGAACGCTGGGAGTAAATGTCCCATGATGTTCTGACTTCATGCCAGCCGATTTTAACACCTCAAGCCTCTCATTGACAAAGCTTGTCATTCCAGACACGAATGAAACTTCTTTGCAGTCATTTGAACTAGGGCTCCCTGACGTGCTAGTCGTGGCCGATATAGGCACAGTTGATTTCATAAACGACTCCCAAAAGGGAGACCAGAATTTCTCTCGCATCAATCTTTCTTCTGCGTAAAAAGCCAACATTTGTATATGAAGCGCAAAGGTGCCCATGTACTCAATATTGCTATTCTCTTTTGAGAAGTCAAGTTTTAACAGAGTCGGCTCTTTTCCTGCGGAGATTAGCTTATTTTATCATTGTGGCTTCGGTTGATGGTCTTACGGGAGCTTGACTGCAGGCATGTCTGCCAGCTACGTTCATCTCGAGAATCCCACAAACCGTCATCAGACGGCAACTTTTCTGTCAATTCGTGAATTTGAACCGTCGGTTGCATATTTAAAAACATCAGTTCAAGACATTCCAGCCCTAGGAATCAAGTTAGCCTCACCTCCAAGCAAGCACTGAGTGAGAGAGGCTTACTGAAGACGCAACAAGCCAATCGCACTCGAGATTCAGCCACGATCCAAGCTTCCCATCTCTGTCTATCATTCTCAATGGAAGAAACACTCTGGTTCTCGCATGGGTAATGCATCAAGGCTCGACATAGCGAAGGCAGAAAGCTCTTTTCGTGTTGCAGCTTGACATGTTCCTTTCTTGATCCTATAAACATTTTACAAATATCACGTATTAACACGCTTTGCACAAATTCCAAGGTTGGCTGATGACGTGGGTCAGGTTTCTGTTCTGGTCAGTACGTATTTTATAAATCAAAGAGCAAACTGACATGAGTAGTAGCAATGGCTCTCTCTAATAGCTCATAAAGGCTTCGAGCATACTGTTCTACATTCGTTATAATAGAGTATTGACAACCAGCCGTGGCTATTGCCAGGAGCAAAATCCACGAGTCGTTTCCTTTTTGAAGCGTGGAGGGATGCACACATGGATACTGCTTGTCGAAGTATTCATAATAGAGTTGCACAAATGTGTATAATATCCTTGACTCAGGAAAGTACTTGCCCTCAGACCCCAGTTGAGCCCGAAAGAAATTCACTATCTTCCCATATGCTTGGGGGTCAATCGGACCGAGATGACAGAAGTCTTCTGCCAACATCGCGTGGTCGTCTTCCGGCATTGGCTGCTGAAATAATGGACATATCTCAGAGGTTAAATGGGCAGTCATGGATGAGTTCCGAGTTGTCTCTAAAACGTTTTCGTTTTGGTCAAAATCCATCTTTTGTGGGTTAGGCGTCATTGAAATTGATGAAACGCCCGAGGGTCCGGATTGAGGACCATTGGATGAGTATTGATTGCCCTCGCCCTCATTCAAAAACAATGCAAATGGGAACTCTAATGGCAGCATTGGGGCTCCCCATAGTTGGTCATTAATCATCAACGCAGGGTCAATACTTGACTGGCCTGCTAGGGACGCGCCATCTTGAAATTCAGGCAACGAGAGCATGTCACTGAGCATATCTGCGTCTGAGTCGGATATTGAGGTCGGCGCATGTAGACCTACCACTGAAGAATTCACATTCAACTGCGGCGGATCAATTTGGGAACTCCCCGCGATAGAATTGTCGAGGTCAGAAGGGTACTCGCAAGTCAGGCCTTTCCGTTCACACAATTGGCAGGGAATACCCTTTGAGCAACGTCGCTTGGACCTGGAGCATGCTAGACAAGCCTGCGTGTACTTCCGTGACCCTGATGTGGTAGCTGAATTATGTTCAATAATCGGTTCATGAGTATGCATATGACGCGTCAGAACATCTCTAGCAAGGACGGCAGATCAGCAAAGTGCACCTTGACGAGGATAAGCGATAGCAACAGTCTTGCAACCTACTTTCGAGAGAAGGACTTTGGACATAGCGAACATTGAAATGGCCTTGAGCCGGAATGATGCAAAAGATGTCGGTTGAGATGTTCTCTCCGCTTATAGCCTTTGCCGCAGTAGGTGCAAAGCAGCGCTGGTGATGGAGCGCTCATGGGTGCATGCGGGAATCCGAAGATACCGAGACAGCGATCCAGCCGGGAATGGGATAAAAAGCGGGTATTCACGGACTCCTAAGATGCCTAGGTTTCCTCTAGAACAGTCATCAATGTATACCAGTGAGCTGCAAAGGCGAAGGCGAAGGCGAGAGAGTAAACATGAGACAGAAAAGCCAGATGGGATTCGACGGGTTGAAGTGGGCCTCATGACAACCAAGCCACTAGTGCACAGAGCCGGGTGGGTATTGCGGGGAAATGGTGTGGAAGGCTCAAACTGGCAACGTCATGGACATCAAAATAGATAGACTAACAATGTATTTGTCGCGGGCATTAATCATTGGATAGCATGTTAATTGTCACTGGCTGATGATACTTTTGCAAATTTAGGATGGTTGAGGCTTTAATAAGGCTCTGTTTGAATCGCTACGTTAAGATTTGATGTTGACTGGGAAACCAGGACATGACACAAGCGAATTTTTAAGGAGATACAACCAAGTATGTTCCTTCTGCTGCATGCCAAGTGCAAACAAATTCATTTTTATCTTTTAGCTACATATTCTGGAGCACAGAAAATTCGTAGAATCCCACTTTTCCCATGTAAATGGTCCCTGCTAGAAGAAAGTAGTGAGTTGTTCGTACTATAGGGTAGCTCATGTCTAACCTATTGAGGAGAATGCCGATGGGATTGATTGTGGGGCCGGTGGGGGTGGGATGAAGAGTCCAACGAGATCAAAATGTGCTGGATAAGAACCGGCGACGGCCAGAACAAAAAATGGAATGCGCAAAGGGGCAAAAGACTGAAGCGAAATGAAAAAAAAAAATCCCTGTATTCATCTTTATGCTACCTGCTGTTGAGCGTTTGCATCGATATAGTGTGTCGCCCTCACAAGATTCAGCGCCATCTCATCATCGAAGCTTTCTCATCGGGATGCGGCGCATAGCAAAGTAGAAGAGCCAACCTCACTTTGACGTCATAATTACCCCTGACACTGAGAGATAGAATGACTTACCGCTCTTATCCAAGAAGTATACTGCGAGAGTCTGTCAATCACCGCATTAGGTTTTAAGTCCCACGTTCGTTTGCGAAAGGAATGTAATGCTATATTGTAAAATAAGAATCTATATAATATGCAAATAAAATTCGAAAATGAAAGACCCCCATTAGTGTACCTCCTTTATCCTCTGCTCACTCGAATTGCCCCATCTAATACAATCTATCCATATCCGTCACTCCTCCATGATCCTCTATTCTGCACAAAAAAGATGTGCTAACAAGTCAAACTCAAGCCACCTAAGAAGAAGCCTTGGGGGCGTTGAAGTAGCACAGGACCCAACCGAACGCGACAGGGTTGGTGCTAATGTGAGCGCCCTGGCTGGCTGTGAACTGGGCGCTTCCCTGCGTGACACCGTACTGGTCATTGTACATCTGGCAGGTGATGGCATTGACATTGGGGAGCGCAATGTCATCAGAGATGTCGGGGACATCGAGAGTGAGCGTCTCCAAGTCGAGCTCGGTGATTTGAAGATCGACGTGCGTGAGCGTGCCGAGGGGGATCTTGACGAAGGTCTTGGACGCGCTGTCGCCGAACCCGTTGACAGCAACAACGTTGGCAATGGCAGAACCGGTGGCTCTGGCGACAGTGGGCATGGCAGTGGCCATGGAGGCGAGGGTGGCGGCGATGAAGGTAGCGGAGCGCATGATGATTATTGTAAAAGGTGAAGTTTTTTTTTAGTAGGGTTGCAAGATGCAAAGTTGTGATGTGGATGATGTAGAGCTGGTTTGCTGTGAATGTTGTAGAGCTGGTTGGTTTGGATAATCAAAAGTCGATTCAACAAGACGATGCATCTTCTTTATATCTTCAACCATCTTTGAGTCGCACAGCCGCGTTCCGAGAAGCTCGTATTGGCCCATCTAATTTTGGTAGTTGGCGGATCCATCGCGTTTGTGCCGATTCGGAAATCTCCAGATTCCGGTGACATGGCGGTAAGCGCTTGCCGGCTCCTTTGGGCTTTGCGGATCGTATTGCAAGGGCATCCGTGCCGATCACTGGAATTTGGGCACGGGTTTTGGGCAATCGGAGCGAGCCAGCCCTGTGGATCCGCTGTGCATTGGTCGCCATTACCTTTTCTTTGAGTCAATCGTTCGATTTGATGCAACTTGAGCCATCTACTTGGTGACCAAATATGCATCTCTGCCTCACGCCCACGAAATTTATCGTCTTTTACTTATTTTTTTTTTTTCATTTATTTTTACTAATTTCCTTTTGATGTTATTGGATGTACCAAAGTGAAACAGCTTAGTAGACAGAGACTCGATCTCAACAACGTGTTGAAGACATGGTCGTGACCAACCACTATTCTGAGGAATCGGAAACCATGATATGCAATGTTTAACTAGGCTATGCTTGAAGCTGTTGACATCAAAACGACAAGAAGACTTGGAATAATTTTAGAAATAGATTCCACGGAAACATTGCTTACACGCATCCAAAGACCCGCTTCACCTCCTGACAATACAGCGGATTGTGGACCCGAAGTGGATTGTATCATTGAAAACACTCTGATTTTCTGGTCCATGACATCTCGGAGGGAGCCGTGAACGTCTCCTGTCTTGCTCGTATTGTGTAAGATGGTTGTGGCTTGTCAGGCGGGAGCCACCTGTGATGTTCCCAATTCGGAGAGCGCCGATTTGAATCTCATTTGCCATGCATAAACCCCAGTAGACAAACCAGCCACCTTTTAGTGCCGATCGTTCCGGCCCAAGCGGCTAAGCAACGTTACACCTACAAAATTCAGTAAACATAATTTTCCGTTGTCAACTTTTATTATTTGGCATTGACATTGCCGCCATTTCCTCAAAATGCTTCTTCACAGTCTCTTTTACATCACCAAAGGGCCATGAATATGCCTCCCCCGTCTTTACTGCCTGACGCACTCTTAATCAGACCGAGCTTGACGCGTGCTGCAAGTCCGGCTGTATCACAACAAAGGCGTGCAAAGGGTCAACGGAACGCCTTGCACTAATATTCCTGTGTTTTATTTCAAACGCCACTTACTTCTGACCTGTAGCGGGACAACTTGGTTGCAAAGCAGACAAACATTGAATATTGTAACCAACCAGAAGGATTTCGTGTCATGAGAAATGTTCAATTTTGAGCTGTCACGCAAACACACAATTCCGTGAAGTATAGCATCATGAAACAAAACTGTAATCATTTTTGGGCCAGAATAATCCAAGCGTTAAAGAACAGTCCGCCGTGTGCAGCAAACTCTGATTCAAGCGCTTGTTCAATCGCACCGGGCCACTTTTCTTGTTCTTCCTCTGTCCATCCAGCCCGTGCCGGACGTGTGAAATCTCCAAGCATGAACTCCTTGACGCCCTCAAGCGCGTTTCCGGTTACTAGCATAGTCTTCCCCGTAACCTTGGCGAAATCAACCTTCTGCCCAGCCAGCACTATAGCCTGCTGGCTAACCTTGACTTTGGAAGCGTCGAACCCGGCCTCTACGACATGACGCTCAACAACTCCTTCCTCCATCATTTGAGGATTGGGAAGTTTCATGAGTGGCAAGTCTGGACGTACTAGAGCCTGAGCTGCATGGACAATTTTGACAACGCCAAACCTTTCCCATGTCAACACAGCAGCCACACCGCCCGGCTGCAGGGTTCGATGAATCTCCCCGAGAGCCGAGACAGGGTCGGCGAATGCAAATACGCTAAAGTTCAGAATCGAGTGTGTGAAGTGGTTATCCGGAATGCCCTCCAGGCTGCATGAATCCTGCACGCGCGTTGTAATAGTTGGCCAGTCTTTGAAGGCCTCCGCGGCGACCTGTATCATGGCGGGCACATTGTCAGTGACGAGGATCTCGGGCACATCGTCTAGTTTGAACTTGTCAACGATGACAGAGGTTGCAGTTCCGGGGCCTGCAGCGTTATCGTGGATCACTGATGTTTTTGTGATGGGCGAGATCTCCTCAACATCGTTGAGGGCCGAGGCAAAAATACTGCGAGTCGTGTTTCCGGTCTGACGTGCGTAGTTTGCCGCGATGCGAGCAAAGTATTCTGGGGAAGGCAGACCCTTGGCCTGTGTTGCGGATAGGGGCTGAGACATGGTTACAGATGAAATAGCAAATGATTCGGCAGTAATTGGTGGTTAAAGCAGGGAATTGCAAGAGGGACGGAAGGCGGAGCAGTTGGTTTGATCTAAATATCGGGCAGGACAGCGCCTGGTTCGACTCGGTTACGTCAGTCGCTTATGGTAGAGTGAAAGGAACCAACAATTGGCTAAATGCTTCAGCATAAGCACTAAGTCGCTAGGATGCCACTGGGGCCAAATAAGAACGCCTCTGCTTATTCGTAAGCTGCGGACGATTGGTTGTTGCTTTTGCTCCACCTCTTACACGGCCACAATTTGGACCCATTGTAGGCTTACAGTCCACTTAGTGAGGGTATACAATCATGCCATTGAGGAATGTTCATTTTATCCGGGCCTACGCTTTATTAACGCCCAAGGCTGAGCGCAACAATGGGAACACAAAACTTTGAGCATGACTAGTTCTGCGAACAATTAAAGTCAATATTTTATTTAGTTGCTATGCTATGTGCAGTGCAAAATTCGCCCTTGCACTCGTTTGATTGTTGTCAGGCTTTTAGCATTCCTGGCAAGGGCATGTCCAACATAGTGAGATTAGAATCAATTCCACAGAACAAGTTTGAAACATCTAGAGCGGAACAGGGCATCCGGGACTGCCTTGAAAGAAAATGAAAATAATTTATTCAATAAAATGTGGCGCAAAAACGCTATTGTGAAACCAAATTCGATGGATGGAATTCAACGGCTCATCTTGCCCGCGCTCACAGTAGCCGTGAACTAGCGAGGCATCTTGATACCTTGCCTCGATCGGATTTAATTAAACTATGTCCCAGACACCCAGATACCCGAAAAGAAGAGTTTTTCTGTCAAACCCGCACCTAGCAAAACAAGGTTTTCTTTCTTGATACTGCCTTTCTGTTTGTATCTTCTTTCATTTTGATCATTTGGTGTACTCCCTAAGGACCTATGAAGCTAAAACACTACCTCTTTCCCTTTGGGACCCTTTCAGCTCTGTCACTAGCAACGGCCGCGTCTAGGATCGAGTTTGACTACGATGTAGCTGGCTGGAATTTCCTTGCCTGCTACTCATCCAAGTCCAACTTTCCCACTTTTCATCTTGCCACTACTTCTTCGTCAAACACCGCAGACTATTGCGCCAGGCAATGTCGAGGTAGCGTTTACTTCGGTGTTTCCGGTCGGCAAGAAATTTCGTAGCCTCACAACGGGAATAAGCTGACCATTCTCTAGAAACTGCTACTGCGCCAGCGAGGTTGACTATGACGATCTTCAGTACCAAACGGAGGCCCAGTGCGGTGTCCCGTGTCCAGGGGATAAAAGTGTGCTCTGCGGTGGTGGTAACGGAACTCGCCAGTTTTATCAAAATGAAGCTGCCGCTTCGTCTTTGAGCGTCTATCAAGTGATTCCCAAACCCGACGACAATGTGGAAGGCTGGATTTACTCTGGCTGTTTTTCTTTTTCAAACGACTTCCTGGATTTTCAAACCCCTTCTGACGCCGACGATGACCTGAACTCGCCGCATAATTGCGCCGTCAAGTGCTCGGGCTATAGATACTTCGTAACTGTTGATTTGTTGGTCCTAAAAAGCTGATATTTTGTTGGATAACTTGCTGACCATGTTCCCAGTACCTGCATGTGCAGCAATGTACCGCTGCGGAGTTCTACAGCTACCCCACTCCGAGACGAGAGCTGCGCCCAGGTGTGTCCCGGGGATTACCTTGTAGCTTGTGGCGGCACCATTCTTGGGCTTTCTGAAGGAGGCTTGAGACGTCGAGGTGCCTCATTAATAACCACCGGCGGTTCTGTTTACCAGAACGCTGCAACCACAAGCAGCACCAGCACTTCGACAACATCAGAAACGGTTTCTGCATCGCATACCGCTATAAGTCAATGTATTTCAGATGGCGATTGCAAGCCTGGACAATCTTGTCAAGACGATAGGTGCACATGCTATTTCGATATTGACTGCAATGATGGTATAACTTGTGTCGATGGATTCTGTGGCGAAGTATCCTCTACTACCAGCACAACCACTACGACTAGTATGTCTAGTACAACTAGCACAACCACTGAAACCAGTACATCCGGTGGAATAACAACAGCCAGCACAGTCAGTACATCAAATACAGAAACTAGCACGAGCACGATCAGTACAGCCAGTACAGCTAGCGAAACCAGCACAACTAGTGATGCTACTGTAACCAGTGAAACCACCAGCGAGATCAACAGCGATACCCCCATAGCCAGTACATCAAATATAGAAAGTACAATTAGCACCACAGGCATAACTAGCATGATCAGTACAGCCACCACAGCCAGCGAGACCAGTCTAACAAGCGAGGCCACGACAACTAGTGAGACCACGACGACCAGTGAGACCACGACGACCAGTGAGACCACGACAACCAGTGAGACCACGACAACCAATACAGTAAATACCGCAAGCACAACCAGTACTATAGATACAACAAGCATGACCAGTATGGCAAGTGTGACCAGTACAACTAGTACCACAAGTTCTATCAGTACAACAAGCGCACTAGAGACAACTAGCACAGCCAGTGAGACGGGCGCGCCCAGTACCACTAGTACTACTAGTTCCGTAAACACAACAACAAGTACAGCTATAACTGCGAGCGCGACCAGCGATACTAGTACAACAAGCGCCATTACAATTAGCTCGACGAGTACAACCGGCACAGCCAGTGTAACTACTATGACCAGCACGAACAGTGAGATCGTTACAACGAGCACAGCTACTATGACTAGTGCGACCAGTACAGAAAGTATTACTTTAACTAGCTCAACAGCTGCAAGCAGCACAACCAGTGCCACTGATGGGGCCAGGACAGCTAGTACAAATACCGCTATTAGTGAGGTCAGTGAGACCAGCACGATCATAGACACAACCCAGGTTACCTCCACGGAGAGGACTGATACCAGAACTAACTCGTTTGTGATGACAAGCACTTCAGGTGTGTCTCAAACAACAAGCACTATTATTATAGGCTCTACGGTAGTGACAGGAAGTGTAACGATTGCAACCAGCAGCGAAATCGCGAGCAAGAGTGACGCAACTAGCAGCTCAATTATTGATGACTCAACTCTGAGCACCGGTGTCATCAATACTATGACCAGCTCAATCTCGGTTGCTTTCATAACAAGTGAAGTCTCCGCTAGTTCCACAACTACCACATCAAGAACCAACTCGGCAATTGAATCTAATCAAAGTAGTATCACCGCAAGCGGGTCAATATCAGCCACGATCTCGACAGTCTCTACCACAGAATTCCTCACCACTGGGTCGACAGAAACTTTCACCGAAAATAGTTCTATAATCGTCTCCTCAACCACAGGCTCTACACAGAGTACTACTCCATCCAACGAATCAACAACAAGCCTGCTTAGCCCGCTTAGTTCGTCCACGGGGAGTTCAGCAATAAGCAGGATGTCAACTAGCATCTCTAATTCACATGTTACGACGGCTAGTGAGAGTCGAAGTGGCTCTCCAACAAGTACCACGAGTATTGAGCCGAGTTCCACAAGTTCTGCAACAAGCATTGCCGACAGCAACATTTCTACTACACCAATAAGCACAAGCATGATGCCTTCACGGCTGATGTCGGAAAGCACTGCAAAAGTAATGAGTTTTTCCAACTTTGATTCGCACTAATATACTAATCCATACTTATCTTTAGACTACTCCAGTACCACCGAGTTCATCTGGAGACGTCGCAACTTCATCGGAAACGCCCACTGCTACAAATTTGCCCACTATTTCTCGATACATATTTGACGGGTGCCGAGGATCCCGAGATGGATATCCGGGTTTCACCGAGATCGGTCGTAGTAATAAAATGACACCATCGCTTTGTATCTCAATGGCAAGTGGCCAAAGATACATTGGAGTTGTGGATGAGTAAGTAGTACTTACTTGTCGCTCGGTGCAAAGAGACTAACCTTATTGGTAGTACGTGTTATGCATCAGATTCCCTTGATGATACATTCCTGCTCGGTACTGGCCAGTGCAATATTTTGTGCCCAGGAGATGCAAATTACTACTGCGGTGGGCGGGTCAACTTTGGACGACGAGGTTTTCATCATATCTCGAAACCTTTGAGACGCAATGCCCCTTCAAATGTTCTTCTAACCATATACGCACTAGAAGAAGCGCCGCAACGGACTATAACGGAAACGGCGACCATTTCAGGTGAAGTTGTCTCTGTCACTCAAATTGTGGAAACCTTTATTGTGACCACCGTCACATATACCACCATCAATACGGCCAGACCCAGCACTCTTGTCATTACTGAATATTGCACCACTCTCCGATTTCAACACTGCCCAGTTTGTCCCGAGCCAACTTTTCCATCCATAGAAATGACAACGGTTTTCAGCTCATGCCATTCATGTGGTGAGCAAGGCGAAAGCAATGTTTGGCTCACGGTGCCTGTTGCAGTCCTAGCTAGCCCAACAAGCGACCATGTAAACCCACCGGAGATGTATGCGACATCGAGTGTCGCGCAGCCAAAAGAATCCTGGTCCCATGGTCCCGTTGTTTATGGAATCCCGACCCAAGCCATGAGCGGAGGTGGAGGAATCCAGGATAACTCAAAAACAGACGTGGCGGCATCTTCACAAGGCCCATTATCGCAGGTATCAGATACGTCGAGATTGCCAACCGCAAGACCGAATCTTGACGGGGAACCTTCCCAGTCCAAAGCGACCGGAAACAGTGACAGCTCCCATAACCTCCCAGGATGGAAGAGTTCCGAGTTGAAAACAGAATCTTCAGAGCAGTATTCAGGGAAACATCCAAGCAAATCTTCGGGACAGTCTTCTGGGCAGTCCACACAGCAGTCTACAAAGCAGTCCACAGAGCAGTCCACTGAGCAGTCCACTGAGCAGTCCACTGAGCAGTCAACAGAGCAGTCCACAGAGCAGACTTCAGAACATTCTCCGGGGCAGTCCTCAGAACATTCCACGGGGCATGGTGCACAGCTTGAAGATGAAATTCATGGACCAAAAGACAACCTTTTGAGCTCTGAGACCAATCAAAATAAATCGGACGCAGGAGTCGATGGGAGTGTTCCTAGTTCAGAGGAGCATGTGGGGGCTAACGAATTTGCAGACAGTGCAAAATCAGCTTCGTCAGGACCTGGAGGGAATTCGAGTTTGGATAATCAGACCGAGGCTCGACCATATTCAAATCCCACCTCAAAAGTTCCACTAGTTGCGAGCAGAGCTCAAATGTGCACCATCGTGGATACCAAGTCCACGTTTGCACTTAGTCTGACCTCTATCGCCTTCATTTTAGCTTTATAGATGATTTCCTGTGGTGAGAAGACAAAGTGTCTCAACCCAAAATGTATTAATATATTAATTATGATTCAATTAGCTACCCAGCTCAAACAATCCTTTGATTGACATGTGTTCTACCATGCTCGGAGTGTTGTTTAGTTGCGGATGATAGCGCTAGTCCAAGTGCGGCGTTAATTTGGTGATAAATTCAATCTTGAGCTGGTGCGGATCTAGTCAAGGCTATACTCATACTGGCTATTGTCCCAATGTTGCTAATAATAAACAAAGGCGGCTGAGCTCTGACTAAGCTCAATGGAAGCGGCAGCAAGGTCATGCATGCATCGCACAACAAATGTCTCTCCTAAACTCCGAGACGAACAATACGAATACGTGCCCCTGTCGCCTCATACCATCTGCAAATCCTGCTGGAATGAAACGGCCCCGTCTTCCTGACGATGAATACTCGGTGGGATGGATTTGTGCGCTTCCGGTGGAGCTCGCTGCCGCCGAGATGATGCTGGATGAGGAGCATATCAGTATAGACGAAAATCATGACAACTCCAAAGACACCAACTTGTATTCGCTCGGTCGGGTGGGCGGGCACAACGTTGTCATCGCATGTCTCCCGGCGGGACAGACAGGAACCTGCACCGCCGCCGCAGTTGCTATGCAGATGAAATCCAGATTCGCATCGATCCGGTTCGGTCTAATGGTCGGAGTCGGGGGCGGCGTTCCGAGCGACAAAGCAGATATTCGACTTGGAGATGTAGTCATAGGCCAACCAAATACACAGCATGGCGGGGTGGTTCAATACGACTTTGGAAAGTCTACGCCAAGTGGGTTCCAAAGAACTGGTTTCCTCAATGCACCGCCTCTCGTTTTATTAAATGCCGTCTCACGACTGCAAGCAAACTACATGCGACGCAAGAGTAGTCTTATGGAGCATCTCTCTTGTTTTATTGGTCTGGAAGAGTTTTCTCGTGATAGTGCAGGGCCTGATGTGCTATTTGAGCCGACATACCAACACGTCAAAGGAGATACATGTGCATTATGCTGTCGAGGCCGAGAGATCAAGCGACAACCCCGCGTGATTCATGATGTGAGGGTTCACTATGGCACAATCGCATCTGGAAATCGAGTTATGAGGGATGGAATTGCGAGAGACAAGGCTAGCGCAGAGCTTGGTGGAGTGCTCTGTTTTGAGATGGAGGCTGCAGGGCTGATGAATAGTTTTCCTTGCCTTGTTATCCGGGGGATCTGCGACTACTCTGACTCTCATAAAAATAAATCATGGCAGCCTTACGCTGCGGCTACTGCGGCTGCATGTGCGAAGGAAATTTTGTCCATCATCCCGGCGTTCGAAGTGGCCAAAGAACGCACTGCGACCGACACCATCAGCTATGTAAGCTCACGATCCAACCCAAAATCAGTTCTGATTCTGGTGCTAACCTTTTGGATTTTGAATGGAATAGGAAATATTGCGGAACGTTATTGACTGCGCGGATCTGGACCAATTCCTTTCAGTGCTATCCATAACCAAACAAGACGCACGTATATCCGAAGTACCTTCCTTGGACAGCCAACCAGAGTTTTCTTGGGTATTCAAAAATATTGATTATCAGCAATGGGGAAATTCCCCTTTCCATTACTCGATCCTATGGTTATCTGCTCCACCAGAATGCAAGCTTGACCAAGTCTCATCGTATGTGGTGTGTCGAGGGAGAGATTTGGCTTCGAGATCCCAGCACTGTTCTCTGTTCTTTTTCTGCCAGGCTTCACTTAAAAAAGAATCAATCCGTTTGAATTTTATTCACACTCTTCTATCCCAAATTATGCATTCTTTACCTACGGACAAGACGTTGACCCTGAGAAGGTTTTTTTCTTCTCTTCTAAACTCAATCTTTGAAAGGGAAGCTTCCGAACGCAAAGAGCTCCAGGATTTGAAAGGAACCGAGTCCCGAAGTACAATATTAGGGAAAATAGTCAACTCGCGAGCCAGCGACTTGTGGGCGGCCTTAGGGGCCATTATGGCTCATGAAAAGCTTCACGATTTATCAATCACTGTTGACGGCTTAGGGCAGAACGATGAAGAAATCACTCTCTTCAACGAGATTCTCACATTTATCGAATATATACAAAGAGACACCAATGTAAAAGCCTTATTCACAAGCCAACCACACGTGGATCTAAAACGGGCTTTTGGTGGTTTACTTCATATTGAACACGATAAAGAAAGGAAAGGTTTGAGAATAATCCAAAGTCATATCTCGATGGACTCGCCCTAATACATTACAGAATGTCTTTCCAGCCTTCACTTCGAAAACACCCGCTTCAACAAAATCGAGAGAGAGTATAAAGGCTCTTGTGAATGGCTCTGGATGCATCCGGAATACAGAGAGTGGTCAACATCAGAATCATCCCGCCTATTACTCATCCAAGGAAAACCAGGCAGCGGTAAGAGTACTTTGACAAGGTATTTCAGTGAGAATCTTCAAGCACGACAGCCAGATACCAAGTCAGCTATTGTGGCCCGGTTCTTTTATAGTTACCGCGAAGGCGAACTTCAGAAGAGTCACCATAATATGCTTCGCTCAATCCTCTACGATATTCTACGCCAAGATGATGCTTTCTTTTATCACCGCGCTCAAACTGAGTATCGGTCCCAGGGTCGATTTCACACAAACTGGAGTTACACATCACTGAAAACAGTCCTGAGGTCATTACAGGACTATGTGGCCGACAAACAATTCTATCTAATCATTGATGCTGTTGACGAGTCTGAAACACATGATCGGCGCAACATCCTCAAATTATTGCTTGATATTTGCTCCAAGACCAAGTTCTCTACTGTAAAGATTTTTATGGCAAGTCGACCAGAAGGGGTGCTGGATTCCCGCCGAGGCGAGCTTGGCAATTTTATCCGGCTGCAAGATGAGACCAAGCCCGAAATTGCAATCTTTGCTCGTTCCTTCTTAGATGGTCTCAACCTCACACATGTTCTTACCCAAGCAATTAGATACATCGTTGAGAACGCTCAGGGAGTGTTCCTCTGGGTAAAGCTGATTGGAGAGAATCTTTTGGCGTATTACGAGAAGGGCTATTCCGAGGAGGAGATTTTTGATCATCTCAAGCGGCTTCCAACCGATATAAAGGATCTTTACGAACAGATGTTCCAGAATATGGACAAAGAAGAGTTCGCTAGCTACGGGATGAGGATGTTCCAGTTTGTCCTCTTTGCAAAACGATCTCTTAGTGTCAACGAACTGCTCCATGCCCTTGCAACTCCCACCAATGTCGACATGAAATTGACCTTGAGTGATTTTTCCAAGAGAATCTCGGGGGAGCGGCGTATCATTTATTGCGGTGGCAACTTCCTGGATATCAAATTATACGAAGGTAGGGATGCACCTTGTCACTGTTAATCGACAACCCCCAGACTAACAAATCATTAGGGATATCAACAATTCAAGTTATGCATCAAACAGTTCACGAATTTTTTCTCGATCCGGGTGGAACCGTGGCAGGATCCGGGTTTGATATGATCAATTCATATGCCGACGCTTACATTGCCAAGATCTGTGTCCGGTACCTGATGCTTTGCGCTGCAAATATTCCTTTGGTAGAGACATCGCCAAGTTCCAGGTCATGGACTTCAGAGTCTTTTGAATACCTTTCCCGTTACCTAAACCAATGGCCATTAGCCGCCTACGCTATAGACTACCTGAGGGGTCATCTCCACGGTTGTCAAAAAGATGCGAGCGTTGAAGCCATCGTTTCCCAATTTGTCAAGGAATTGACCCGCACCCCAGCGGTGTATTTGTTAGAGAACAGGATTGGTTTCTGTCTCAACATGGGTCTCCTGGGCGAGGAAGACTGGGATACCGCAAAGAGCTTTAGAAATGAAGCCTTGCATGCTGCGGCTCGGAATGGCCTTCTGACAGCAACCGAGGTGTTGTTAGCAGCCGGGGCAGAGGTCGACACGACAGATTCGGAAGGACGAACGCCAATTTCTTGGGCGGCAGGAAATGGGCACGAGAAGATTGTGAGGCTGTTATTGGACCGCGCATCTACAAATGCAGATTCAAAGGACCGATTACAGCGGACTCCTTTATCTTGGGCAGCATGGAACGGACACGAGGCGGTAGTGAGCCTGCTGATGGACCGTGTAGATGTCGATGTCAACTCACGAGACCAGTACACCCTGACACCTCTGTCCTGGGCAGCATGGAACGGGCACGAGGCAGTGGTGAAGCTGCTGCTTAAAAGCTCACAGATCCTTCCGGCCAAAAAGGACATGTATGGGCAAACGCCGCTAGCATGGGCAGCATGGAACGGGCAAGAAGCGGCCGTAAAGGTGCTCACGAGCTCCTCATATGTCCACGCAGACTCAAAGGACAAATGCAATCAGACACCACTGTCTTGGGCGGCGTGGAATGGGCATGAGGCAGTGGTAAAGCTCCTGATAGATAACCGGGACGTCGACCCTGACTCGAAGGATAAGGATGGGTTTACGCCTTTGTACTGGGCGGTATTGAACGGTCACCAGGCGGTGGCCAGGCTGCTAGAATCTGTTCCAGGCGTTCAAGCAAACCTGAGCATCGACTACAGTCAGACAGCCTTGATCAAGGCGGCGGAGAGAGGACAAGAGCTGGCAGTGTGGCGACTACTGCTGGAGAATGATGCGCGCATCGGAGCGGAGGATGATACGGCAAGGACGGCCTTGCACTGGGCGACCATCAATGGGCACGACAGGGTGGTGCGGCGACTACTCGACAAGGGCGCCGTCGTTGACGCCAAGGATTGCGACGGAGCGAGTGCTCTACACTGGGCGGCTCTGACTGGCGGCAAGGCCGTAATGCAGCTGCTACTCAACAAGGGAGCGAACATCGAGGCAAAGGATAATTACGGGAAAACACCACTACATTGGGCGGTCCAAAATGGACAGCATGTTGCAATAGACTTGCTGTTAAGTAGTGGAGCTGTTGATGTGTGAGGGTGTGTCAATCGATGGAGGTCATGGTGGGAAGGGAACCTTGGAGAGCCACGAATCTTGTTTGCCTCCCGGGCTAGTGAGGTCAGTTTTGGCCATTCTGGATGTGCAATGGACAATCTGATGGTGCTTTGGTCTAAATAATAGTAATTGTAGAAATATACATGTATGAAGCTCAACGCCTAGAAAATACAAAGCCTTACTATCATACTATGGGCTATTTGGCTTGGCCTTGGCCCTCAATCGAAACCGCCCCTGACCCATCATGGACGAAATATGGGTGTCAACTAAAAGAACGACATGCTTTGGTAATTGACACACGTGCCTTCCCCAAATGCAGTTACGGATATCAGCCTTGCAAACGTTGCAATTTCCCCAGGCTTGATCTCAAGACGTCAAGACACAATCTTGGACGAGCAACCCCCGTTTTAGATCCAGCTTCACGACTTCCGGCGATGGGGTTTGTCACAGATGCTGTCGAGCAAGGCTCGAACCTCATCGTCTAAATTCGAAGGACGCATACGAAATTCGTATGAGGTACAATGAAAGGTCATCTAATTTGAGCGGGTGACACATGAAGGTTGAGGAATTCTTCATGGACGATTGAGAATCAATGCGTAGATCCAGTGCAACTTGATTCCTTCTCTCATTGATCCTTTGAAATTAGACCCAATCAATCCAGTTGCTGTGCGATTGGGTACCAGGAACTTGCAAACTGGCGCGCTTTGCGCACCAAGTCTCTCATCTTTTGGCGAGGAACATTGGGATAGCAAGCATCATGCTTCTATCCGGTACCGGATTCCCCATCAAGGTACTCCCAGCGAGGAGGACAAAATTCCTTGAGTAGGTAGAGCACGATTACGATTAAAAGGGCTTGTCCGTCTGGTTGCGCCCAATCCCCGACGAATCCCGCCATTTTGACCAGATTTTACTGGGGTGTGGCTCCTGTATCACGATACACTTGCGCTACGACCTTCAATCCTCCAGCTCAGCCTCTGCCTCTGCCTCTTTCTTCTTAGCTTCTCTCTCGCGTTTCCGCTCCAACAGTTTGTTCAGTGTAGATGCAGTGTTGAAGACTCCATTCGTAGCAGCTGAACATGCCTTGCATGTAGGGTCCTTCCTGTAGCGTTTCAAAGCGCAAGGCTCGCAAAAGTAATGTCCACAGCGTGTTACAATAGGTTGGCGATATGGGCCTTCGCAAATAATGCAGGCGAAGGGAATTTTTTCTAGCAGGGCAGCTTCATCCTTGTTCTCGGAGTCGACCTTTGCGTCGCGGTTGGCACTCGCCACGACGGTGCCTTTGAGAGTTTTGCCCTTGGAGACTTTTTCCCAGCTCTGGTCAAGTTGCCAGCCATGTTCAAAGTCGCCACGGATATGGGCGTATATGCAATTATCTCCATATCCGCAGAAGCCTGTCTTTTTGTAGTCCTTGCAGACATCGGGCGCAAAGTCCATCTGCGTAGTGATTCGAACGTTCGTAGACGGTCTCGCGGGTCCTATCTTGGCGTTTGGTTCATCATACCAATCGACTCGTTTTGTGGCATCGTTCGCGTCGGCAATGGGAGCATTTCGATCTGCTTCGAAGGTGGTGGCGAAGAGTTGAGATGACGAGGCTTTTGTGGTGTCGGATGTAGCCGTGACAGTTGTGGCCTTGTTTCTGCGCTTGGCCTTGGGACCTTGAAGCGACTCATCCTCGGAAGAAGCGTCGCTGGAAGAGTCGTCTGCGCGCTGTGGAGGTGGTGATGCAGGCCGTTTTCTAATGTTTCCCTTGGGTCGCGCGCCGCGCTTCTTAAAAGACACAAGCAAGGGTTTGGCCCCGGCGTCTGCCTCTTGCGAAGGTTCGGTCATGTTAAATGAGGGTTTGGAAGTCCACGAGAAATGAAGTGGGATGCGCTGTACAGTTCTAAGGAACGCAGCACGGCTGGAAGGTGGATGATTTGGAGACAGCTCGAGAGAGACGTGGATTTGCGCTGAGGTTGCTATCTAATCAGTGATTAGTCATATTGGTGGAAGTGGGGCATGTTCTCGAACCGACTAGGGATGATGTCACCTACCCGGCACTCGATTATTTCCAAGTAACACATCTCACTCGGTTTTTCCGCACCCACGCAATTCGAGAGTTTCTGTACGAGTCAGGCATATACATGGATCTTATGGCAATTTGAAAGATCGAACTTGCTCAAGGAAGAATATTATCTATTATAAAATTTCTAATCCTGTGACAGAAGCTGATCAGGGTGTTTTGAGTCCATCTCTGGCACCTGGAAGAAAACTCTTCAAAGCCATGAGATCTGACACCAAACTTTATCCATGATGTGACCAGGCAGCTTTATCCGTACAAGTTTCTTTGGTTCTCCAAAGAAGGAGAGGTTTTGCACCAACGTGCTGTCCTCTAATTGAGGTGTATTTTACATTGTCACTTTTCATCAACTCTTGTCTATGTTAGGATAAGAATGTAGATGAACTTGCTTCAACACTCAAATCACCGAAAACCTTGATGGGGATACAACCTGATTCACCGTGATGTCTCAATCATCTTTGACTGCAAGTGTAGCCGGCAGATCGAGATCCTCGATGCTGTTGTGATAGATTCAGGTCTTCGCGGAGCTCGTTTCTTCTTTTGTAGAGCATATTATTTCTACAGCGCATTGAAACGAGTGCAAATTCATGTCGACTAAGTGAAATTATCTCTCGGCATCCCTGGAACCGATTGGCTTGAGATAAAAAAAGGCTGCTGACGAGTAAAATCACATAGAAGTTTCGACTATGCGTAAAACTACATCTCGGATCTTTATATGCAAGGGACCCGCCTCTTACTTCAACCAAGGAAAATGGATAATGCCAAACCTTTGACAAGTCCAAATTGTACCGCGCATGAGAAGCACATATGGACTGTACAATATACCTACTCTTCATTTTTCCTTTCAGCGCCACTATCTCCAGCGGTGTATTCGCGACCTTCAACGCCGCCGTAACATCGACAGGTGGATATGTGATCGCCGATGGGGCTAATTCCTGCAATCCCTAGTGATTCGCGTCCCTTCCTTTGTTCCTTCTTTTGCCTATCCCCATACTTAACTCCTTACTTCATATGTTCCTTCCCATCCTCCCATTCCTTCAATTTCTTTTCTTCCTCTCTCAGGTTCCGCCACTTGTTTGAAACGATGTCGAATCGAAGAGTTGTGTCAACAAACACTGGTTTTCAAATTCATTAATCGATATACAAAATCCATCAAAGAGTCAGAAGCTTTGACCCTTTTGACGTAATGCAAGGCACAAGATCTCGCAACTCTGCACAAAAAGGATGCGCAGTAAAATTATTGGACCGTAACTATGTATTATCGACGCCAAAGTACTACTATCCCAACTAAGACTCGACGGTGTTCTAGGGTCTGAAATAGTCTGATTGTCGTAGGTATAGGTTACACTGTTTACCTCACGATTGAAAACAAATGGCGCCATGACAAGGAGCCAACCGACGTCACCGTTCATGTAAACAAATAATATGGGCACTTGACGAATTTGGAAAAATAGGGGCTCGTTCTACATATTATTAGTCTCTGCGATTGGCAACCCGAATGCTTGCTTCCTTCATTTCACCCTCATCCTGGAACCGATCCTGGAAAAAATGCTAGCACCCTGGATTATAGCAAGGGAACCACATGGTCGCACGATATAGCGCAATGCGGCATGCAAATGCTGATCCTTGCGCCATCCATGTGTAAGTAGATCAAGCGGCAGATACGGTTTGGAGTGGCATGATTCCTTCTGGGGCGGAGCTGGTCAGTCAGTCTCCATTTAACCGAAGGCCATGTGGCTTGAGACCAGGGGAGCGGCCCTGTCAAATTGGGCACGATGGAGCGCCATCCAGTAAAGACGGGGGGATGGGATGAGAAAAAAATAGCGAGCTCGAAAAGCCGCTTTTTTCAGCCAGCTCAACGTGGTAACGTAGGATCTCGGTGGAGTCGCGTAACGGGGACCGTACCCTGGCCAGCTCGACCCTGAATCCCCCGAGCAACCCACCTCTAGACTTGATCAGACACCATCTCCGAGGTAAGCATCAACCAGTCCACGTCACTGGTTGTTGGCACATGGGGGGCAATGTTGCAACCCCCCCCCGCAAGGACGGATTTCTCCATTGACTTTGCGTGGCGACCTTTTCAGGAATGCAATCCCCTGCCAAGTTACTCCTTAACAATTAGCGTGACCGCTTTGGCCACGCGCCACAGAATCCATCGCATGCCGAGGGACCGCGACGAATGAACATGCTCATTCCTCACAAATTAGGTCAATCAAAGGCTTCAAATTTGTCGATTCTGTCTGGGTACATCAAGTATTAGGTAGGTGCTCATGCGAATATTCCTTCATCCTTGGCTCTTATTTGCAATTGAGTTTCTCACATCCAGAGAGACCGCACTACAGGCTGAATCGATTGAGAACTCTGTCGAGTAGCAATGCAGGTATTGAAAATCTAGAACGACCAAAAAGACTGCCACATGAAGATTACAACCAATGATCTGACGATCCACATCACGTCAAGGCTAATAGTAGCATGCCGTCCAGAGTCTATCGAAAAAAAAATAAATGGTCCTACCGCTTGCCCTGTTCCGACATGAATCGCATCTTAGCGTATCAACATCATCGCTTAATCCCAGTTAGTGCAGGTGACGGAAGCCACATGACTGGGCTCCAGTCTGTCTGATCGGGGTTCCTCTTGGGCCCGACGTGGAAATGGCCCAAAAGGAATCGTACCGGCCTCTTCCAATCGCGGGTCGGTCCGACCATGGTTTAAGCGGCGCAGGTATCAACTGAGGTGGGCAGCGTTGCGTTGGATGTTGGTTGTTGGTCGTTGGTGGAAACAGGATGCCGGGATGCGGCTGAAGAACCCCGCTCCAGCGATTCACGCTTGGCTCATTTGACAATCCAAAGCCGTTTTATGGATTAACGGCAGATAAAAAATCTCCACCAGAGTATCAACGGTGGGCATAGCCGAGTGCCGCCTAAATGATACGAGTCAGGCCTGGCCTGTCCATGCAGAGGATGAACCCAGGTCCTGTCACGTTTCCCGCCCTCTTGAAATTCCCCGGATTTTATATAGTCATGGTTCCTTTCCCTTTTTATTTGCAAGCCATGTTGGGTCGACCCATCTGTCAAACGTGAGTCTTCGTTTGGTGTCCGCCACCATGCAGGTACCGGATATAAACATTCTGGCCGGCGAGCCCGGCCACTTCTTGGCCACTTTTTCAGTCGGCGTCTTTCTTCATGTTGCCCTATTCCACCATGGCGAATGGGATCTGTATGCGACAAAGCTCATCGTCGCATCGGCTGTTATTCCAGCAGCTTTGACCGGCGCACTCACATATGTCGAGCACAATGCCCTCATCTTTTCTCCTCAAATCGCGACCATCGCTTACGGTCACATGCTTGCGCTCGTAGCAGGTACCTTCACCAGCATCTTGATTTATCGCGCAGCATTCCATCGATTGAATAAATTTCCTGGTCCCTTTGCCGCTCGTTTGTCGAATTTTTTTGCCATGGCAGTAGCTGCGAAGGGGCTCAAGACGCACCGGGAGATTCAGAAGCTGCATGAAAAGCACGGTGATTTTGTCAGAATTGGTCCGTAAATTCTCTACTCTTTCCTCGTGGCGGATATTAATACCCGTATCAGGACCGTCGGAGATCTCAGTTACTCATCCAAAGGCCACGCACATCATTCACTCAAACAGCTCCGTCTGCCTGAAAGGCCCTTGGTACAACATTATTCATCCCCAAGTTTCACTCTTGTCCATCCGAGACAGGAAGGATCACTCCCGCCGCAGAAAGATCTGGGATAAGGCGTTCAACGCGAAAGGTACGAATACAACCTCTTTGAAGCTCTATTTTCTACATTCTTGACACTAAATGCAACAGCTCTGCGTGATTATGAGCCTCGTGTAAACAAGTACACTGGCCAGCTCCTCCGCCAGCTCGAGAAGCGAGAGGGGCAGCCATTTGACGTGACAGAATGGTTCAACTATTACACCTTTGACATTATGGGTGATCTTGCCTTTGGTCGAAGCTTTGACATGCTGAAGGAAGGTGTCAGACATTACTACATGAAATTGTTCCACAGCAACATGATCTTGTTTGCCCTTTTCGGCAAATTGATTTGGCTATTCCAAGTATTCAAGGCGACCCCATTGATCAACAGCGCACACCTGGACTTTCAGCGATGGCTCGCAGAACAAGTCTCACGGCGACGAACTGTAAGAATTCATCACATTATTGGTCCTAGTGCACCTGAATGTTGACATCTAGTAAAGAACAAACCCGACGTCAGCGACGTGTTTTCCTTCATTCTGGAGGACTACGAAACACTCAGCAACCCCACTCAGCAAGATTTGGAGAACCTTCAGGGTGACGCTCACTTGATCGTGGTGGCTGGAAGCGACACCACTGCCTCTTCTCTCACTGCCTTGTTTTATCAATTAGCTCGTCACCCCGAGGTCTGTAAGAAGCTTCGTGAGGAAGTAGACGCTTATAAGAAGGAGCATGAGCAGCCCGACTACAGCGCCCTCTTCAAGATGAAGTACCTCCAAGCTTGCATTGACGAATCTCTCCGCCTAAACCCAGTTGTGCCATCTGGAGTCCAGCGAATGACGCCTCCCGAAGGACTTCAGATCGAAGAAACATTCATTCCAGGAAACACAATCATGCAAATTCCCATGTATACCATGTACCGCGGTATGTCACCGAACTCTCGATCTAGTTTTCTGTAAACACTAACATGGCGAATTAGACGAGCGTGCTTTCCCTCAGGCAAATGAGTTTATTCCAGAGCGATGGTTGACACAGCCTGAGCTGATCCAGGAAGCCTCTTGCTACGCGCCATTCTCCATGGGTACGTATTGGTTTCTCACCATAAATACACAATATACTAATGAATTATTTCTTCAGGTCGTCTATCCTGCGTTGGAAAGCAGCTGGGCTTGATGGAGATCCGTACAGTGACGGCAGAGGTTCTGTCACGATACGACATCGAGTTTGCACCAGGCTTTGATCCCGAATCATTTGAAAACAACATGCAGGATTGCTTTACTTTGGCAGTGCCAGAGCTCAAGATGGTTTTCACCCCCAGGAAATAAGCCCAACGGAGGATTTCAAAAGGTCTTGGTACAGCAGTCCCTGAAAGGCCATGGAGCGGCTGCTCCTTGATGAGAGCTACTTTGAGAAACAGAGTGGAAACTTCTGCACCAGATACGATAATACGATGTATAAACCAAATTCAATTGTATGAAATAAACACATTTGTCTCTTGATAATGCAGTTAAAGCCGGACTTCAGGAAATCCAAAGCTTGACCCCCGACTTCAAAAGTTCGTAACATTCGTTTGATGAGGGGTTTCAAACTCGGCCCGATTTTTTGAACTGGGGAATTGACAGAGCAGATCGCAGTCTTCATGACGTTGCCTCCTCCATGCATACGTAGCGGGGATAAGCCTGCATGGCTCATCCGTATTTCCGTCCAGTCGTCATCCTCCCGTCTTACATCTCATGCAAGCCACTGCCACCACACCTTACCTCTTTTGGAAAGCGCGCGGAGTTCATGTTCCTTTGATGATGCTCATTTTCGCGGATGCTCGCCCTTCTCGCTTTGATCCGACCGACCGACCTACCGACTCCCAAAAGGATAAGCTGCCATATGTCCCTGGCCACATGCGGAAACATGTCAAAAGCCGAAAGTTGCTGGACGTGCCGTCTGCGCAGAAAGAAGTGCAGCCGGGAACAGCCCGTATGTCAGACCTGCGCCTCCCTGACCATCGGGTGCCACTACAGCAAGGCCCGGCCGGAATGGATGGACGGTGGCGAGAAGCAGAATGACATGACGCAGCGAGTCAAAGCAGAGATCAGGCAGGGGGCTGAAGCTCGCCGAAAGCGGCAGTACGTCCAGGTGCTCAGCATCCGAGCCGATCCCGCCCCGCCTGCCGCCGCTCCGCTGCCGAGCGACGATGGTGATGAACCGATGGCTGTGGCCGAGCCCGCCGCACCGGACCATCAAATGGAAGAATGTCCGGGATGTGCTGACGCTGACCCGGCCGAGACTAAGAAATGGGAGGCTCTGGCGGCCGCCTGGTCACAAATCGGAGCAGAAACTCCAAGCCAGGGCCTCGATGATTGCGAACTCGATTTTACCATGATGTATCTCGATCATGTGTTTCCTTTTCTTTTCCCCTTCTATAGGCCTGGCATGTTGGACGGTGGAAGAGCCTGGTTGCTTGCCACCCTGCAAAGGAGCAAGACCCTGTTCCACGGTGCCATGAGCCTTAGTTCCTACTTCCTCACTATTATCTTGTCCAGCAGGGACGTCTGCGTCCACGAGGTTTGCAGCCGACATGCCTGGAACAAGCTCTGGGAGCATACAGACAGCGCCATAAGAAGCATGCAGGAGGAGATGCAAATGCTGAGCGATCAGGGATCAAACGCTACCCTGCTGCAGCGAGCCCGCATCATGGGGAGTGTCGCTCATTTGCTCGTATTTGAGATTGCCATGGCGAGGACCTCCGGCCTAGATGTGCACTTGAGCGCGGCCCTGGCCATGGTCGAAACCCTTTTCGAGCGCTTCAAGATTGACGACCAACCTGACATTGAATTGGTCATGAGAGCGCTGGAGAAGCCCTCGTGGGCAGCTCTCGTCACTGACCGAGCAGCCTGGAACACCGACCAGGCACCCTTTCGCTTCTTTCTTGCGGTTTTGCTCTGGGCTGATGTTATCTCGTGCACCTCGACAAATCAGGTTCCTCGTCTTCGGGATTATCATGCCCACATGGTCTTTAACGAGAACTCGAGGCGCAACTCAAGGTACCTGATTCGTATTGAACATATTGTTGGGTGCCCTGGCTGGGCCCTGCTCGCCATTTCTGAAGCGACGAGACTGGGGCTCTGGAAGCGAGAAGCCAAATTAAATGGATCATTCTCTCTTGAAGAGCTGGTCATTCGCGGCGACCGCTTGCACGTTGCCATCCAGGATGGCCTCAAGCACCTCGATTCTGCCAACTTGGAACCGGGGTTGAAGGACCCTCGCAGCACTTTCTATAGATATCACCGACCGGAAGAAGTTCTTCAGTCCGACGACCAAGTTGCTGCGGCTCACGCTTGGGCACATGCGGCTCGTATCTACCTCATGGTCGTAGTGATAGGTTGGCAGCCAGAGCACGAGGCCATACGCGATAGTGTCAAGGTTATCTTACAATACCTTAACAACGTATTGTCACCATCATTCCTACGCAGCCTAGTGTGGCCATTTTGTGTCGCGGGATGCCTGGCCAGTGCAGACCAGGAGCAAGACTTCAGAGCAGTGGCAGCAGTATCTGGCTCGTTGCAGGCATTTGGAACAGTGGGACAAGCGGTGCGCATTATGGAGTGCGTTTGGGGGGCGGCGAGGGCAGCTCCCAGGAGATTGGGATATGGCTTCTTGCTTTAGCATTCTCGGGTCCCAAGTCTTGCTATTCTAGTGCGTGATGATTTTAGTTAAGCATAGACTTGAATCAATTATATTTCTCTAGTTTCGCAGTTGAGAGTGGAAATTATAGACACCCGATAACCTTCCTGCACGTACCCATGACCCTCTTACTGATCTCTCCAAAGCTCCATCACATCCTTGGCCGTCATTGGCTTGATATCCGGGAATTTTACGTTGAGGGCGTTGTCTGCTGGTGAGTTGAACCTTCCATCAATGACGTATCGCCCGAAAAGTGATAGGAATCGCTGCAATGCCGGCTTTGGAAACATTGGGTAGACTCTAGGATGTGAGGGAAGTTCTGTGATCTCCCCCTTCTCTAGCTTCTCGAGCGGATCATATATGACGGCGAATTTTGAGCCTGTAATTTATTAGATACCAGTTGACAAAGGGTCCGTGGGACTTTTCTGTAGGAACATTACGTACCCCTTGCCTCCTCGGCTAGTTTGAGAACTTGGTTCCATGTCGTCTTGTCTCCGTAGCAGTACGTTATCTCTTCCCAGTTGGGGAGTTCCAAGGAGGCGGCCACAAATTTCGCCACGTCAAAGCTGTAGGTGAAGGTCATTGGCTCGTCTCCTGTGCCCGGGATAGCGGCTGTTTTATTCGCCACGTCCAGAGCAAAAGGAACTCCCATCATGTAGGACTCGAGGCTGCGTGGGGCGTAGAAGTCAAGGATCCAGCCAAGGTCGAAGCGCGTCCATTCCAAGTCGGTTTTGCGAAGTTCAGAGTATGCGGCGTGTCTGAGGGCGTACGAGTGCGATCTAATTTTACTATTCAGTATTGTTTTTGTTTGCGAACCAGACATCGCAACGCATGAGAATACTTACTCTGGAGTATGCTCGATGCCTGTCAGGAGCAATATTCACAAGAGAGGAGTGCTAAGGGTAGAGTAGTGATAGTAGTATATTTGTAGTAAGGTTATTATAAAGTTATAATAATTTTGATCTTTGTCTTAATTAAATTCTCTTTATTTTTAATTTATATATTTTCTTTGTAACGCAGGTGGGGCGGCACCCACTTTTAGCCACAGTTTAGCCGTAGCCTCACCACATCAACGCACACACAACCGTGTGGACTGAAGCCTGCAAGCTTCAGTCTTGGAATATAGGAGACGGTACCTTATTGGCCTACCTAGCTGCACCAATCATTGTGAGACGCTGTTACATTCTTTAAGAATTTCTTTATTTATTTAGAGTTTAAAGTTTTTATATATTATATTTTTATTTTGAGTTTATTATTATTATATTTTATTAAAAGTCTATAGTTTATTTAATATAATATAGAATTATACTTTAGAATTTAGTTATAATAATACTCTTTTAAGTACTATAAGTTATTTATAGTCTTAAGATATCTATAGTAAATTATTAGTAAAATTATAATAGTATATATTAGTCTTAAAAAGTATAATTAGTATTTTGTATATATATAAGTATATTAGTTACTTATTACTATTAATAACTAGTAAATTTAATTAATAATAATATAACTATATTTCTAATTACTTATAATAATCTCTTTTTTCCTCTTTTAATAACCTTTTTACTAATAGTATATATATCTTCTTTTTTAACCTTATAAAAGCTTTTGAATAACTTATTATTACCTTATACTAAGTCACTTACTAACTCACTCCTAGTCATCTATAAATTCCTCCTTAGCACTGTACAATATACTTATATATATTTCCTTCCTTCTTTATTTCTTCTTAGTTACTCGTGTAACAGTCTGGTCCCAAGCCCCGCTGTCAAAGACAAAGGTAGGGCTCAGGGAAGCCTATAACTCGAGGTAAATAACAGAGTCTTATAGCCTAGGCAATAGAAGCTATAAGGAGCTACTTCTATAAGCTAAGTAATAAGATTATATTATTCTAATTATTAGGTTTATATTATAAGGTAAATTAAATATATTAAGTTTAAATAATATAAAAAATAATAAATAAGAGAATATTATATTTAGTAATAAGTTAATTAGTTAAGTAAATAATTAAAAGTAACTAAATTATATTAAAAACTAAGTTATACTTTAATAATTATAACTTTTAAAGTCTTATATATTAAATAAAGTATTAATCTTAATAACTTAAGATAGTTCTGATATATTAGAATAATTATACCTTATTAGGACAATCCTACTAAGTAGGTTTTCTTTGTCTAATAGTAGACCTAACTATAGAGATAAGAATAGATCCTACTTAGAGTTCTACTGATGATAATATCACTGTAAGGTAGCTAAGTTTAGGTTATAATATAATATCTCCCCTCTTAAGGTCTTATCTTTAAGATTACACGGTTTTAGTCTAGGTAGGTTATCTCTTTTCTTTTGCTCTTTTTATATCTCTTATACTTATACTAATATAATAGGTAGAAAGAAGAGTTATACAGTATATACTAATACACAAGCAAACATAATATTATTAGATAGTTTTATTATATTTTCTCTTTATTCTCTTTATTAGACTAATAATAAACTATATATAATACTAGAAGCTAGAAGTACTTATAAAAAGTATATTAAGAGTAAGAAAGTTTATAATTATATTAAAGATCAATAAGTAGTATCTTTAAGTAAAAGTAAGTAAAGAATATAAAATAATATAAGAATATACTAATAGGTTTTTCTTTAGTAAATAACTATCTTTCTGAAAAGAGTTAGCTTATTACTATAGAAGAATAAATAATAACTAAGTTAAAATCTCTCTTCTAAGAGTTAGAAGAATATCAAAAGTAGGTTAAAGAGTATTAAGAGTAAGTTAAAGAGTAGTATACTTGTCTAGCTTAGTTCTATTATTAGTAGAATTAATTATAAATATAAAGTAAGGAAATATTTTATTGTAAATTTAAGATATTAAATAAATTTAATAAAGTAGAAATTATAAAGGTAAGGTTATTAAAGGTTTCTAGTAATTTAGACCTTAAGATAATTGATTAATTTACTATTAACCTTAATAAGTTCTCTTCTAATATTCTAAGTAGAGAAAGTCCTTTAGTTTCTTCGAATAATAAATAAGATTTTATAAAAGTTTTTATATTTCTTTATTATATTTAGTCTATTTTATATAATAA
Source organism: Calonectria pseudoreteaudii (assembly GCA_001879505.1). Taxonomy (NCBI): domain Eukaryota; kingdom Fungi; phylum Ascomycota; class Sordariomycetes; order Hypocreales; family Nectriaceae; genus Calonectria; species Calonectria pseudoreteaudii. The sequence goes on from KV875276.1 coordinate 342,985, forward strand.
TAGATTTTACTATTAATAGTACCTTTTTCTAAGATTTTCTTAATAATATACTCTTCTTATAGTTCAATAATTAGTTTAATATAAAAGCTAGTATTAACTAAGATTATATCTATTATTAGTTTAAGAAAGAAAATATAAAAGATTAAATAAATCTTAATATCTACTAAGAAGTTAAGTTCATAGTTATTTATTAAGATTTTCTTTTTAATAAAATAAAAGCTAAGATACTTAAAGTTAAGTTTTTTATTTTATTATTTTATAATAATATTTTTAGTAGTTAAAAAGATTATATCTCTTTCTTTAAAAGATAGTTTTTCTATCTATTTAGGATTATAGTATTTTTTTATTTACATACAAACAAACTTAAGTTCTATCTTTATTTTAGTATATAATTACTTTATCTAATTAGATTATAATATTACTTTAATACTAAATAATCTATTCTTCTTAATATAGAATATATTAAGAGTAAAACCAAAGTTAGTAAATATAGAAGTAGTTTTAATATTTATTTAGTATAATATATTAAGAGCTAGTTAAATAATAAAAAGTTTCTTAACCTAGTCGGTTTACTTATAATTAATATAATACTATAAATAGTATTTAATCTCTTAGTTCTACCTCTTAATCTATCTATTAACTTAAGGTTAAAAAGTAATAGTTAACTTATAATATAACCCTATTAAAGCTATCAATCCTTACTAGAATTTAGATATAAATAGCTATCTATAGTCAGAGATAATCTCTACTAAAAGCCTATAAGTTATAATAATATATCAAAAGAAAAGGTATATAAACTATTCTTTATTTATTACCTTTTTATAAGAGATATAATAAACAAATTTAATAAAATAGTTAATAATAATGAAAATAATATTATAGTACTTACTTATAGTAGGATCTATAGATAATAGTAAATTAATAATAAAATCTATAGTAACTAATTCCTAGGGTCTTAAAATAACTAGAATAGATTATAGTTTACTATATAGTTTATACTATAATAATTTTATTTATCAATAAAACAAATATTACTTAATAATAGTTTCTACTTTTTTCTTTATATAACTAAAGGAAAATATCTATTTAACTTATTCAAGAGTTTTATTAACTCTTTTATATCTATTTAAAGGATATTTATAGATCTCTTTAATTAGATTATTCTATAGTTTATCTAGAACCTATAATTATAACATCTACTTATCTTTAGGGAGTAACTTATTATACTCTTTGATTTACTAGAGTAATAAATTTCCTTATTCTACTAAATATATATCTCTAAAAGTATTATTTCTTTCTTAGAGTAATAAGATATTAAGAAGTAGTTCTTTAGAAGTAGTTTTAGAAAATTACAATTATTTGAGCTCTTACTATTGTAGGTTATAATTCCTTAAGGCTACTCTAGCTCTTTTCCTTTGCTAAAAACTATATCTAAAAATAGTATAATTTACTATTCTTTATCTTCTTTAGATAATAGTAATAATTTTTTTAGTCTCAATTATTATTCTACTGATAGATACTTACTCTAAATAGTTTTCAGAAGTAAACTATAATAACTTTTCTATAATAATTACTTTATTATTTTAGTAATCAGTATATTAATTAATAATATTAACTTAGATATTCTTAGTTCCTTTAATATATATAATATAATAATTAAATTCAAATAAGTATTCAATATATCACAACTACTATCTACTTAGCTTTTAAATAATAATAAAATAAATAATATTCTTATAATTAGTAAATATTATAACTTTATATTAACTTCTAAAAAGATATTACTAGAATTCTTTAAAAGTATTAATAATAGCTAAGAATTCTTTATTATAAATAAAATAATTAAGTTTAGTACTATATAGTTTATATAAGTAAAATATAATAAGATATAATTTCCTATTATTATCTCTTTATCTGATCTAAGCTCCCAAAGTAAAATCTAAAAAGTCTATTTCTAATTCAATAAGCTAATTAGGGTCGAATATTATAAGTACAAACTCAACAATAATTATATCCTTTAACTAATCAAAAGCTTCTTATACTTTTAATCTCTAAATAAATAATATCCCTTTCTTTATAAAAATAATAAAAAGTATAACTATCTATCTAAAGTTCTTAATAAACTTATAGTAATAATTAATAAATCTAAGGAAAGATTATACTTCCTTAAGATTAGTAAGCAGTTTTTAGTCTTTAACTATAATAATCTTCTTTAAGTCTATTTAGATCTTATTATATAAGATAATATATCCTAGAAATTCTACTTTAGTAATATAGAAAATACTCTTTTCTAGTTCAACCAATAAAATAATATCTTACAGTACTTTTAAAACCTAATAAATATATTACTTATATTCTTCTTTATTCTTAGAGAAAATAAGTATATCATCTAGATAACAAATAATAGAAATATCTAAATATTCATACAATATATTATTAATTATTCACTAGAACAATATAGGTATATTAATAAATCCAAAGAACATTACTAAATACTTAAATAGCCCGAATTTTATTCTAAAAACAATCTTCCATTTATCTCTCTTCTTAATTTATATCAAGTTATAAACTCTCTTTAGATCAAGCACAATAAATACCTTCATTCTATATAGCCTATCCTTTATCTTATTAATAAAAGGTAAGAGTATATAGTCCTTAATAGTAATATTATTAAACTATCAATAGTCTACACAGAGACAAAGTTTTCTATTCTTCTTCAGAATAAATATTATTAAATATCTAACTTTAAAATTTAAGATTTATATATATCCTCTTTATAGTATATCCTTAATATACTCTTTTAAAATATTAAGTTCTACTTAATTAAAGTTATATATCAAGAAAAAACAGGTACTTACTTTATCCTTTAATACAATTTTATAATCCTAATAACTAAACTCAGAGAATCCTATCATAAGCTCTTTAGTAAATAATTATTTATAAATATAATACTATTTAGATATACTTTTTAGATGATTATTAATAAGATCTTCCTTTATTTTCTTAAGATCCTAATTAAATTATCAGAACTATACACAGAGATAAACAATTATTCTCTACTATTATCTCTTTTAATTAGCCTTATACTTATACTATATTCTTTTAAATAGTAAAGTATTTATTATATTATTATATAAACCCTTTATATAGTTAGTACTAAAGGTATAAAATCTTAAATTATTATTTATATTACTAGTTATATTATACTTAGAGAGTACTTATACCTAGTTAATATACTAATTAATATATAGATTATAATAATATAACTATAAATACCCTAAGACTAAATCATATATCCTTATATTAATAATATCAAAAGAAATACTTTAATTCTTTCTATTAATAAAAACCTTAAAATAATTAATCTTATAACTAATAACTCTACTATTATAATCAAATATAATACCTTCCAAATTAGAGACAATATAGAGATTTACCTTATCCCTCTATAAGATCTTAAGTAAATTTATAAGTCTTAAATATATATAATTTATCTTTACTCTAAAATCAATCAAAACAATATACTATATCCTATTAATACATACTTTAATTATAAATTACTATAACTTCCTACTATCAATAATATATAAAGACTTAGTAAAAAGTTCTTTTAATAACTCTAATACCCAATAGTCCTAAATATAAGTCAGTATTATAAAATCATACTTCTCTAAAATCACTTTAAATACTATTCCTTCTAAACAATACCTCTCCTACTACTCTAATACAGAAAATAAAACTTATTCTTTTAGTTACTCTTAGTAGTCTTATACTATATTTCTATCTTAGCTCAGAAGTAAACTTAGTAATCTTCTATATTACACAAATATAGGTCTTTAAAATAATAATAATAATATTTAGATAATTATCTTAATTAGTATTTAATAATAACAATAATTTAGTTTTCTTATTTTATTACCTAATAGTATTTATAAATATTATAATATAAGATATTATAAATAAAATT